>LGRX02003831.1:0-32633 GCA_001247695.2 Cymbomonas tetramitiformis | reverse complement strand
GGGTGGCGGGGGGCGGCTGGCTTAAGGGTGAGTGGGAATGGTGAGATGGGGTCGTGGGTGGTAAAATACATCCATCGGGATGTGTTTGACTTTGAACTAACGCCATGGGTCGGTTGGCATCGAACTTCGCCCGAGATGGTGGGGTGCACTCAGGGGGTGGCCACAGGGGGTGTCCGATTTAAGGTTGGGGGCTGAGTGTGAGGGTGGCGTGGGGCGGCTGGCTTAAGGGTGAGTGGGAATGGTGAGATGGGGTCGTGGGTGGTAAAATACATCCATCGGGATGTGTTTGACTTTGTACTAACGCCATGGGTCGGTTGGCATCGAACTTCGCCCGAGATGGTGGGTGCACTCAGGGGGTGGCCACAGGGGGTGTCCGATTTAAGGCTGGGGGCTGAGTTTGAGGGTGGCGTGGGGCGGCTGGCTTAAGGGTGAGTGGGAATGGTGAGATGGGGTCGTGGGTGGTAAAATACATCCATCGGGATGTGTTTGACTTTGTACTAACGCCATGGGTCGGTTGGCATCGAACTTCGCCCGAGATGGTGGGGTGCACTCAGGGGGTGGCCACAGGGGGTGTCCGATTTAAGGCTGGGGGCTGAGTGTGAGGGTGGCGTGGGGCGGCTGGCTTAAGGGTGAGTGGGAATGGTGAGATGGGGTCGTGGGTGGTAAAATACATCCATCGGGATGTGTTTGACTTTGTACTAACGCCATGGGTCGGTTGGCATCGAACTTCGCCCGAGATGGTGGGGTGCACTCAGGGGGTGGCCACAGGGCTGGATTTCGGGCAAGACAATTTGACCATAATGTTAAGGTTTTTCGCAGCAGGCGTAAGGTATCGATGGTATGGGGGGCTTACCGATACGCCACGAAGTACTTAAATGATGGAGTGTAGTATTGGGCGAACCCTGAATGTGGTGGCGTCCCTCTGCTAGTCGGATATGCTGCCCAAATTGCAGTGGAGTCCGAGGGGGGTCGCCCAGGGTATCAAGCATGATGTCTTCCCCAGTTCCTTATGGGGAAACCTGGTGCCGTGCGGAAGCGTTGCCGAGTGACGACTTGTTCGTCGTTGTGGAGGGTACCGTCGGTACCCTAAGATGCATTAGGTCATGTACAAGTTATATATAAGGTGGGGTGTGGATTGAGGCCGGATTGGTTGTTCGAATGCGCGTGGGCGCTCTGAGCTTCCCTGCGGGGCGGAGGGGTGCGAAATGCGGATGTGGCTAACTCGGGTGGGTGCGGCGGAAGGGGCTGGAAACAGTCATCGAAGGTGTATTGATCAGCGTGGTGGTGACATAAATTAATCACTTTTTAGCGAGGAATCCAAATATCAACTTAATTTGCCCACCCGACGAAGTCTTGAGGTCGTAAGGGGAGCGGGGGCGAAGGGGGGGCGAAGGCAGGGTGAGGTAGTGAAATTCATGGAAATCATGCTTGTTAATTGTTAAAGGGTCAGGAATAGTTATGGATGGAGTGGAACTTCCATTAAATGTACTTGCAACTACATTGTTTCCGAATGAAGACATTATATATCATAATACAACTTTTAAATTTATGGTTGAGCAAGTTTCATATATACAGTTCCAAATTTATCAGCAGCATTTTCTTTGAATACATATAATCCATTTATTGGTGTAATATCTTCAACCGGAGGAACGTTGGTTGTTTCTACGATAGGCAAACCGTCAAATCTTACTTTCATTTTATTTGCTTTTGCAGCCATATTTAGAAAAACACTACCAGGGTTCCCGCTTTGACTGCCGTCAATATCCATATTAATATCAGCTCCAACAATCTGAAAGGTTGTTCTTGTTGTTTTATCTTTGGCACCAATAAACACACCGTTATTAACTTTGATATTCTTATCTAAAACAAAATCATTTCCAAAAGAAGACATTATATACTATATAATATTTAATTTATTTCACAAAGAATGTCGGAGCCAAAGGTGCCAATTTATTGTTTAATGGATGAATATTGGGAAATGAAAACATAGCATTTTCTTTTGTAATTTTATCACCGTGTCCTAATGTATATGATTTGAAATCTGACATAGGGTCCACATTAGAAACTCTTGCGGGTGGTCGCAAATCTTAAATTGGTTTGCAAGGAATTATCATCATTGAAGGACTTCTAAATCCTGAGGTTAGCATTAAATTTGGTAATGTCACATTTATTTTCCCTAAAGTGTTCCCTAGATTTTTTTGCATTTTTTTGTCCAGCTTGTTCCATTATATATTATTTAAAAATAAATAAGTTTAACACGACAACTTCAATCATTCTACCCATACCTATACGGTGTGTTGATGTACATTCAAAAATTACAAATGTTTCGTTATCACCGCCAGGTATTTCTGTTTGATAAACATCTGTACCCGCTTGGGTTTGCAAGAAAAAATGAGAGTTTAATCCACGATTATCTAGACCACTAAGACTACGAACATTCATTTCGGAGGGCATATTGAGTCTTCACATAGCAGTCCAATAAGAATTATACCAGTTCTCCAAAGCATTTATTTTGCATCCAGAATCAACAGAATAATTATCCGCTTTTCCTATAGTTAGTAAATTAAAGGCATCCAGAGCGGTTGCTCTATAATTTGGATAATAAAGTGAATTTATATTATATTGCCAAGAACTAATTTTTCCGGCATAAAATCTAGAATATGACGGTACATAAGTTGCACCAATTTTATTATCAATTTTGTGCAAACCAGAATTTGTTGAATTGTAAGTTGAAGGTCTTTGCACGGCATATAAATCATCCAAACACTGAGTAGACAAAGAAAATCTAGTTGATTTGTCCATTTTTGTTTGGGAACCCAAGAATGTAAAATAATTTTTAAAAGGCACCTCAATAAATGAATCTTCTCTTAATTTGCGTTCTACGGCGCTATCATAAACACCATTTGAAAATGTAATTGTTTCAATTGTAAAATGAAAATCTTGTAATTCCCAAGAAGCTTTTTTTGCAGCAAGTTGCGCCGCCCCAGTTCCGGCAAAACCATTTCCAGCTCCTAATGGTTTTTGGTATGCCCCTAAAACTTCAGTACCGTGCATATAAAATCGTATTTGTATACTTGGTAATAATGCTGTATCAATATAGTCTGGACTTGCTTCGCCTATGAATTGTAAAAAGTTGTTCAATATATATGGTCGTAATTCTGTATAATAATTATCAGTATTTACATTTATTTCTTGATTTTTTAAAACTCTTTGATAAGAAACTTCTTTATTCAAAGTTGTATTTATATTGTCCAACACAGTTGAAACCGTTGAATATTGTTGCATACCACTAGAAATTTGAATTCCCCCGCTATATACTTCTACCCTTTGAATAGTTTTTTCAATACCGTTTGGCAAAGTTGCAATCACTACATCAGGTTGTGCCGGTACTGCTGCGTCCACACAAGCAATATTGTTTTCATTAGCACGACCTTGACAATGCAAACTTAGGCTTTTCATATTTATTAAAGAGTTCACAGGTAAGTTTAAAGTTATCACACCATAGGGACCTACTTTTGTTAAATTTGTTGTTTCTGATCTAAAATAGTTGGTGGAATAACCGTTTAATTTTTGAAGACCAAATGCAAGGCTATAAGGTAAAGACATTTCTATAATATAATATATACAAAATAAAAAATTGTTTATTGAGAATACTCTTTTAATTTTAAAGAGATTGCAAAATTAATAGATTGTTCTGTACCATTTTTTGACGAGGCTGTCGGAATTAATCTAGTATTATTATCAGTTATTGAAATTCGTAATTGAGAAAATTGTGAAGCTTGTACATCTATACCAAAGTTTTCATCAAAATCTAAATATGAAATAAATTTATTAGAAATATCAGAAGGTAATAATACTTTTCCTAAAATGTCGCTACTTATTATTTGATTTTGATTTATACTGTTTGAAAGATTAGTACTTTGTAAATTATTTGTTGGTAACGTGGTAATTCTTAAATAAATAGCATCATTTGTTTGTAAATTACCCGGAAATTTAGATTTAAATAACACATCTGGTGTTTCGATATCAAATAAATTGTTTACTTCAGAAATACTTGTTAATCCTGCAACAGATTTATTTGTTCGTCCTCCTAAAATTTGATCAACATCATTATATTTCCCAGGAGAATTATAAATATCATTTAATGCGTTATCTAATGGACTGCCCGGAACAGTTTGAAAATCACCAGTAATTGAACATGCAACAAATTTAATGTTTGGTGCAGCTTTACTAAGTTGTATATTAAAGTGTCCCGAGAAATAGCCTCGTATGTAACGGTTACTTTATCTCCTAAATCCTCCTCAAAACCAAAATGATCTTTTAGAATTTTAGAAATAATGGTTTCTAAAATGGTTTTTAAATCATCTAAATTCGTGTAATTTCCATATGGTATTCTACATTCATACAAATCATTTGTGCTTGTTTTTGCTATATAGAAAATATCATTGTATTCATTGATGGTGTACCAAATTTTTGCGGCGGAAAAAGAATTTAAAATAGTTTTTAATCTATTTGTGTTTCTATAATTTGTTAATTGTGTTGGAACATTTATATTTATTATTCTTGAATCACCAGTGGTTGATAAATCTTCACTAGATAAATAAAGGGTTCGTTCAGATATTGGATTCATTATTATCTCTATTTAATATATGAATACAATTTTTATTTTCATCAATTTCTTTTTGTGTGTCCCTTTTTAATGGTAAAGGAATATCCACAACATTTCCGTTATACATTTTTTCATAAAATTCAGGTCGTGCTATATAATCATCAATAATTAATTCTAAATAAAATGTACATAAATTTGGATATAATATCTGAGCATTCTTCATTAATTGTTCACGTTTCATAATTTACCAAAATATTATTTTTGTTGTCTTTTATTGTATTTTTATTTATATTTGTATATCTATTTGATGACGATGTATTTACATTTCTACTGAAATGTGTCATTCTTTGAGGATCTTTGTTAGAAATATAATCTGCTAACATTCTAGCTTCTAATGGTGCATCGTCGTGTAAATAATTTGCATCAATGTCAAAATTTACTCCTAATAGCCCTAATGGATTTAAATCTTCTGAAATTTGGTGGTTAAATTCATAACTTTCAACATTATCTATTGACATATTTCTTGCATCATTTAAAGCTCTTCCAAAAGTATAAATATCAAGCCCCGTCCCTATAGTGTTTAACGTTGATTTTAATAAATTGACTTTATTTACTTTATTGTTTTTTGGTAATTGGAAAAACTGTTTCAAATTATGTGGAGATGTTATATATTCATAGGGTTGACGTAAAAAATCATATGGATTTCTATTTTCAAAATAATGAAATATTTTTCTATTACTTTTTTATGGAATTTTAAGTGCTCCGGCTGTGGCCCAGTCCGTCAACACTCTATGAATGTTTTGTGGTGCATTTCCGACAATTTTCGGAGTATGTATATGAGATAGGAAAGGGTTATATGTAGTTGATGTTACATTGAAATTCTCACCAACGTGGATAGCTTTTGCCCCGCCTAATGAGGTTCCTAATAATTCTATTTGATGATTTGGGTATTTTCCCAAAGTTTTCAAATAAACATTTTCAGCGCGTTTAAAAGAGGTTTGTTGTGAATGTTTTCCTTTAATTAGTGAAAGAATATCTGCCTTGTCTTCATTCAAAAATGACGGGTTAGAGCTTGCCCCGTGGTATGCTAAAAAAAGTTTGATTACCATTCAAGATGAACAATGTTTGGCTAAATCTTGCCTTGTAATGTATTATAAAGAAAATGCATCTTATAATGTGTACAATCACATTTGTAAAAATGCACGAAATAGATTAACAAAAGAAGCCATAGAATTAATGAAAGAATTAGAATTCACTCCTGAAGACGGTATAAGATTTGATGACATTAACTTATTTGAGGAACAGTTTGATAGAAATATAATTATTCACGGAATGACTGATTTGGGTTGTACGATAATGTACCCACCTTCCAAGGAAGGATTACCCGAAAGACTTGAATGGAATTTTGTTTATTATCATTTAAATTCAAGTTTTGGTCACTTTGAACCTACTACAAAAATTGAGGCATTTTATGGACAAATACACAAATCAAGATGCAATAAATGTCGTAGCAAATTATGTGATTTTTCAAAGACGAAAACAAAACAATATATTGATTGGAAACAACCTATATATTGTCAAGGATGTAATATAAAATTTCCAAATAAAAAATGTTATGATTTACATTAGAAAGGGACAGCTTGTAAATACTTTCATAAATGCAAAGGTGAATGTAAACAAATATATGATATACGAAAAGAACAACATATTTGTGGACACGGATATTGTCCAAATTGTAAGATATATTGTGATGTAAGAAATCATATTTGTTATATTACAAAGAAAAAACCAAAATAAATAATAAAACAAGAAAAAATAGGATTTTTTTGATTTTGAAGCATATAGTGAAACAAAGCACGAAGTCAATTTGAGTGTCACACAATATGATGAAAGGAGTGATATATATATATATATATGGGATATATATCGCTGAAACACAGGAAACACAGGTGGTGATCCGGTCGGTCTAAAAACTGCATAAGATAAAATACTTAGGTGTTTTATCGAGAGCGGTGCGGAACGGTCGGAGCGGTGACAGATGACAAGATGACAGGCACTCAAGGCGAGGGGTGAAACAAGGAGAAGCAGGCCCCCATACAGTGGGGGTGAAATCGGCTTCCCCGTGACACCACCTCACCCCGAAGGTGTGAGTGGTCATCCCGAAGCAGGCACACCCTGAATCCTAACCCAATGTTACTAGAATGTTGAGGCCAAAGGGGCCTTTCTCAACCCAACTAGAAGCACATCCGTGCATGGGGCGTTGCCTAAAATTCTAAAGGGCAAGTTTCTACAAGCTGCGACGCGATCCCGGATTGGCGCCGGCGAAGTCCTCGATCGTAGAAGACCTCAAGCGCCACGGAGAAGACGAATCAGCCAATGCCTGTGCGGTGCCAAAGCCAAAAGCGGCCAAGCACCACCAGAGCGAATGCGGCGACGAAGAGAGGGCAGAGTGGCGGAAAGTGAAAAATGCGGCGAGGGGACGTGATCGAGCCTTCGGGATGGGACCCAAAAGGGATAACAGTGAGGGATGCGACGATTGCAACCGCACCCCTAGACACCACCAGATGGTGAATAGGGGGCGCATAAGGCGAAGGCGAGGGATGGGGCGAGACGAAGGCGTGGGAGTCAAAATACTCACTGGCGAAGTTGGTGTATCTCTCAACGTCGATCTTGGTGTCTGGTGCACAAGCACCACCAGACACCACCAGACAGAAACCAGGGATGAATTGTTGATGTCGGAGTAATTGCAGCGCACACTGAACTGCGGCCATGCGCGCTTGCTGACGTGGTGAAGCCATTTCGCTGCAAGCTGCAGAAATCTGTAGCCGAAGGGTAGGGTTGTAAGCGAAAAACGCAACTTTCGCTATTTTTAACGGAATCGAACGATGAAAAAGGAAATTTGGGGTGGATTTCCGCGTGGAAGACGGTGGTGACGTCAAAAACGTCGTACGGTAACCCGTTCTCCTGCCAGAAAGGGTGCTGCTGGCCAGAAAGTTGAATGGGCGTTTGGGTTGTTGGCGATAACGTAACTTCCCGCAAAATTAACGGAATCGGGCGATGTAGGGGTCAAATTAGGGTAAAATTCGACGAGGAAAACGGTGGTGACGTCAAAAACGTCGCACGGTAAACCAGTTATCCGGCAGCAGAGGCGCTGCTGGCCAGAGTGTTGAAGGACGTTTAAAAAAAATGACGGAGTGCACCAGAACGCACGAAAGCTGACGGAGACGGTGCGCGGGATACCAGTCACAGTCGGTAGGCAAGCCACGAAAGACGGAAGCGGCAAAAAGAACGGAGACGGAAAGGGATTTGCCGCTTTTTACGGTACAGATCAAGCTGCGATAAACGGTAACTCTCGAGAGGGCTGAGAGCTAAGATTGCCTGTCGTCGGTCGCGTTGTCAGGGTAATCTACGGTCAGATCGGTACTCCAGACCGAATCAGGAAACGGTTTGGCGCTCCAGGCCAATAAAAGGTCGGGTTTGGCGCTCCAGGCCAAATGACGGAAAGTTGACGGTACTAGAATCGGCGGTAAGGCCGAAGCGAGTCAAAGAAACGACAAACGAACCACCACAGAAGTGGTCTGGCCCATAACCTGATGAAAGGAGTGATATATATATGTATGGGATGTATATCGCTGAAACACAGGAAACACAGGTGGTGATCCGGTCGGTCTAAAAACTGCATAAGATAAAATACTTAGGTGTTTTATCGAGAGCGGTGCGGAACGGTCGGAGCGGTGACAGATGACAAGATGACAGGCACTCAAGGCGAGGGGTGAAACAAGGAGAAGCAGGCCCCCATACAGTGGGGGGGAAATCGGCTTCCCCGTGACAATATTCAAATGGAGAATCATTTGTTCATTACGACATTGAAGAAGCTTGCCAAAAAAAAATTCTAATCAACACAAAAACTTTACTTTTATTGCACATAATGGTTCAAAATATGATTATGTATTGATTGTTGAATACATAATGACAACAATGAATGAAATTCCGGAAATTGTGCAAAATGGTGGTAAAATAATGTATTTGAAATATCAAAATGTTACATTAATGGACAGCTATTTACATCTAACAAATCCTCTTAGTAAATTTTCAAAAATATTTCTTTAAAAGGAGAAAAGAAGGGCTCTTTTCCTCACAAATTCAATACACCTGAAAATAAAGAATATATAGGTCCTTTGCCCAACAAAAAACATTATGGTTTTAACCAAATGAAAAATGAAGCCCGGAAAGAATTTCTAGATTGGTATTCTTTAATGATTAAAAATAAATATGTCTTCGATATGAAGAAAGAAATTTTAGAATATTGTCAAAGTGATGTAACAATATTAAGAAAAGGCTGGATGAAATATAGAGAAATGATTTTGAAAATAACAAATGATGAAATTGATCCCACAAGTTATTTGACTATTGCATCTTTAACACAAACAATTCATAGGTATATACATATGCCTGAAAAATCAATAGGAATATTGAGTACTATTACCAAAGGCAAACAACAATCAAAAATAGGAGACAAATGGTTGGAGTATATAAGGCATACATATAAAATAGAAAATCTAATAAAAGAATACAAAATTCCTAATTTTTATTTTGGGAATAATGCAAGACATAAATATGCAGACGCTTATGACCCTGCAACAAATACAATTTATGAATTTTTAGGAGATTATTGGCACGGAAATCCTGAAGTGTACAAAAACAAAATGTTTAGAAAAAACTACAACTTCAATAAATTTCTTTTCAATTAAATGAAGAAACAAATAAAAGGCTAGAAAAATTAAAAGAATTAGGATACAATGTCGTATACATTTGGGAAAGTGAGTTTAATAAATTACAAAAGCACGATAAAAATGTTATTGAATTTCTAAATACATGTAATGTACCAATACATTTTAGAGATGCATTATTAGGTGGTAGAACAGATCCTAAAAAATTATACCATAAATGTAAGGAAGGTGAAATAATTAGGTATGTAGATTTTACAAGTTTGTATTCTTGGGTTTTAAAATATTGTTTATTTCCATTTGCACATCCTTCAAAAATATATAATGAAATCGACTTATTAGTGTCTATTACCCGGTGGTTGGGTGGGCCCAACGATAAAGGATTTATTCAGTGGGAAACGTATAATATATTACCTTGGGGACACAAAGATATTGTTAATGACGATAAATAAGTATTATTATATTAAACAATAAGTAAATCAATTTCTGAAAAAGAAATACAAAAATTTTATTTAGATCCTGAGATAGGATTAAGTGGTGTATCATCATTTACAACTAAATTAAAAGCTCGTGGGTATAAAGTTACCGAGAAGCAAGTTAAAGAAGCTATTGAAGCCACTGAGCTTAATCAAACATTTTCTCAAAAAAAGAAATTAAATAGAAAATAATTGTTTCCTATTTATGGTAAAGACCCTAATAAAAATTATATTCAAGCTGATTTAGCATTTAAACCAAATGTTAAAAGACAAAATAGAGGATTTTCTGTAATTCAAACGGCTATTAATGTAAACACAAGAACGGCTTATGCATATGCACTAAAATAAAAAACGGTCAAAGATAATAATAATAAAATCATTGAAAGTGTTGAGGGAATTATACCGGTTTTTAAAAAATTAATAAAAGATTCAAAAATGAATGTATTGACAACGGACAACGGTCCTGAGTTTACGAACAAAGCTATGAAAAGGTTATTAAAAGACAATGATATTGAACACTGTTTAAATGAGCCTGATGACCATTCAACTATGGGTATGATTGAAAGATTCAATAGAACATTGAAAATAAAATTAGAAGCGAACCCTGCAAGTAAAGATAGCGTAAATTGGGTTGATTATTTAGACTCTATTGTTAAAAATTATAATAACACACAAAATGTTGGAAATGTCAATAGGTCTGCGCCTGATAATATGTCATATACAAAAATAATTAGAAATACTTTATTAAAAAGAAATAAATTGACCGAACTTCTTGAAAAAGTAGGTATAAAACCTGGAGATAAAGTAAGAATTGAAATTAAAACTAAAACATTTGATAAAGAGTCTAAAAAATGGTCTACAAAAATATATAAAGTAAAATCAATAAAAGGATTAAGTTATGTTATCGAGGATGGTAATGAGACTTTAGCTAGACGATATAAACCAAGGGAATTATTAGACGTTAAAGGAAATGTCACTAACAAAAAGACTAATGAGCCCACCGTAAAAGAATTAGTAGTTAAACAAAATAAAAAAGAAAGAATTTTGAAAAAAGAAGGAGTTTCTTCATCAAATAGAATTACTAAAGGAACACGAAGTCAAAATAAAAATAATAAAGATAAGGAAACAGAAATTGATTTGCGATAATTTTTTAAAAATTAGATTATACATATAATTATGGTAAGAGCAAATCAAACACAAGCTCAACGAAGACTTAATAATAGAATATATTGTGGGTACAAGGACCCTGCACCCTCAGGTCGTCCGCTTGGAAATCAAATTCAATGCAAAGCTAGTGGTCAATTAAGACGTTTTGGAAGGATTTTAAGAGCACCTCATCCAGCCGATAGGCAACAAAATAGACGAAGACGATAATTTTATATAATATATATAATATGCGAAAGATTTTGACTGATGATCTTGTAAAACAATATCGTTTAAATGAATCAGGCTTTAAAAATGCTGCCTCAAACAAATCAATTTTTAAAGGGTATTCTAATTTAGCATCAAAAAATTATTCAATGACTGCACCTTCTCAGAATTCTGTGGACTTTTATAATTCAATTTCACAAACTTCATTTATAAATCCATCTGATTTGATTCAAAATTTAAAACGAAATTATCTTAATGTTTTTGTTCCAGAAAATTATACGAGATCGGACAATTTACAAAGGTTCGCAAATTTAAGTGAATTTAATGAAAAAACTCCAATAAGAACTCCTATATCACCTGAATCTGAATTTGAAGAAGACGTAGACTTTTTAGAAAGTTTGCAAACCGAAACTCCCATTCAAGAAGAAGACGACTCTTTAGAAAGTTTGCAAACCGAAACTCCAAGAAATCAAAGTGAGTCTGGACCATCAGAAAGAATGACATTCACCCCTTTGGGGCGGCAAGCTTTATTCAGATCAGCTCAAAGGAATAGATCACCTTTTCCTAGGCCAGCTGCTTTTAACAACGATGATGATGATATTAGTGGTGTTGAATATATGGGTGTAGATGTGAGTCCTCTTGCAACAAGAGCACAACGCGCAAGTAGAGGTAATCAATTATTAAAAAAACCAATACAGTATATTAATATATAAATGACGCGAGCTGAATGGAATGAAACATTAAAAAAATGTGCAAAAGAATATCATTCTAAAAAAGGTACACAGCCTAGAAAAAAATATTCAAAGAAATCAAGCAAAAAAATCTATGAAACAAAGTCCACAGCCTCAAGTAATTTCAAAACCTATTGTAAATCGTCCAACAAATCAAAGAGGTGCTCGCTTTCCTTTTGGTCTTGTAATGTAAATTTGTGTATTCATAAAAAAGACTCTTTTATTTTAAAAAGACTTTTTTATAATGAGCGAGTAAATGTTTGTATATACTTTAATAATATATTTTTACTTATTGTAAATTTATTGTACATTTCTTAAAAGACTCTTTTATTTTCAACAGACTTTTTTATAATGAGTGAATGATGGTATATATATTTGTATACTATATTTTTACTTATTATAAATTTATTGTATAACATATTTTTACTTATTGTAAATTTATTGTACATTTCTTAACCTCTTAGCCGGTAACGCTATTTCCGGCCAAAAATGCATGTTTTGTGTGGGAAGCGGGTGTGGTGCTCACATACATAAGCATGCCACGGTGATTATATATGTTTTCGACACCTATCGCAACTACAAATTGAGCTATTGTATGAACATCTATGGCATATATATCGTGAGATATACCGATTATACAAGCAAAACTTCTCCAAATTTTAGCAATCGATTTTACGCAAAAGCGATTCTTGGTCGCCTAAGGTCTCTTAAGCGGTTGCCGTTAGTACGATGCTATCGGCCTTGGCCATGTTTAAACTTTTGTCAGTCATATGTTGAGTTAAATCTGCCTACATCTCGATATACGTGGCCTTTTTACGAAAAAAACATGAAAAAACATGAAAAAACATGCGATTCTTCAATGTTTTTCATACTTAAGCAATGTTTTCCATACTTAAGCGATCAGTCTGCGTGTATTTCACATATAAGCGAGGATGTATAGCCCTTAGCACTCATATATCGATATGTGATGGTTGAATGTGGCATACCCTGAACATATATGGTCATGCACATTCATATCAATGTCAAAGTTGTCTAAATCATGCAGATTTGAGCCGATTTCCGTTTCAAAATTGGCTATAAAAAGCATTATTGTCGGTTCAAATTGTTATGAATATGATAAGAGTGTATGTGTATCCCATACAAATCTGCCATGGAGTGATGCATGCATGCTCACTATGCACACATACCCTAGGTTGTATCATGTCTAGAGTTCGTCTAACCCGTTTTGGTGAGCACACGTGCATGCGAAACCAAAAGGACCGCGGGTGGTTTGTTACGATATCGTAACGGCTACCGGCTAAGAGGTTAACAGACTCTTTTATTTTGAAAAGACTTTTTTATAATATGTGAGTAAATGTTGGTATATATTTGTATACTATATTTTTACTTATTGTAAATTTATTGTACATTTCTTAAAAGACTCTTTTATTTTGAAAAGACTTTTTTATAATGAGTGAATGTATATTAGAAAATGTTTTTTGTGACGAAAATTTTCCACTTAAAGAGTTAGATTTCATAAGGTAGAACAAGTCATAATGACTACTACTTTCAATGATCTTCCTCTTGACATTCAAGACAAGATTTACTTTATGAAACATCAACTTGAAATGAAAGAAGTATTTGAAGACCTCATTAAATGTGATAAATGTATAGTGTGTAGTAGAAATATAAAATTTGAGTATGATGATACCTTGTGCTTATCTTGTTGTGAAATTTATGATAATGATTTGATAAAGTATGCAATAATATGTCTTGGTAAAAAGTCTTCTTGGGAAAGTTTAGACTTATTTGAAGAAAATGATTATATATATGGTCCCGACCTTAATGAAAACCCTAAATGTCTTGGACATTCTTCCGAAATGGAAAGCATTAGTACAATACCATTTGATGATTGTGAAAATTTTTATGATTCTAATAAATTTCTAATAATGCATTATGAAGCCTATGTAAATAATATACATTTTGAGTCTTTATTGAGCAAATTGTCTTTATTGAGCAAAGAAGACCTACAAAATATGGTTGTAAAGTACTTTTCCACTCCGGTGCATAAACGATGTAATATCATTCATTGTGAACAAGATACTCCATTCATTGAAGATCAAACTAATCACCCAATAATTATAACATATTTTCACGATACCCTCTTTGAAGGTGATTTTGACCTTGAAGAATTTAGCAATGAAGAAATTAAATTTTCATATAATGAATCTCGTGAACAATTTAGTGATGATGAAGACGAAAGTTGGTGATAGTGATAATGAAAGTGGAAATTAAATATTTTTTGCCCGAATAACTTGGGCAATTCGGTCAGAATCGAGTCGGACGTGTAGGCACCTCGACATCTGACCTCCAAACAAACCCCCGCCTTTTAGCACTATCATATACGATCCCGCCAAGTCCACCCCGCCCCCTAAATCGAAACTTCAAATCTCGCTCAAGATACTCCGAGTTATAACCCTAAGTCTGTCTTGTGGGACTCGTTATCAATGGATGCTCTCCGAGGCAAATGGGGATGCACTTCATTTTTGTCGCAAGGTTATTTTATTTGTCGCACCGTGCGACAAAACTGCAATTATACCGTGCGACATAAATGAGCGTTGCGCTCATTTCTGTCGCACCTGCGACAAACATGAGCGCAACGCTCATTTCTGTCGTGAAAATTCGCAGAAATCCACAAAATTCACAGAAAATTTTCAGATGACCAAATTTGTATGGACAGGAATAGCAAGGATAACAAATTATGAAAAACAAATCGGACAAACGATTATTTTAATTGCATTCAGGGTGTCGTGTTGAACGGAGGAATTAATTCGCGAAAATTCCTTTCAATAAAATCGCCACACAGAAAGAGAATCGGACCCCATCCCCACCCCATAATCGATGACGATGACGATGACACCCGAATGGTGTCATGGCATAATGATGAGGTCAAACACGCTCGAGAGTTTTCCAGTGTCGGCTTTTGCAGAATCGTGACCGTTTTTGCAAAATCTGTCCGTTTTTGCAGTGGTGAGTGTTCAAATGTCATTTGTTAAATATGCAATTTTAAGAATAACACGGAACGTTTCCCCCGCAGTGTGCCCCTGTCGAGCCAAAACAAGATTACTTCTTAAGATCATGTATTAATCTAAGCAAGAATTTCCTATTGAATATTATCACATATTCCTACTAAGTTTATCGATACGCGCATCACGTAGAATGATACCCGCAATCGCAACTATTGGGGGTTTTAGAAACTCAAAATTCCGTTCGCTATACCCGGATGAACGCGCCAGCCTACAGTGAGATGTATGGTTGACTGACGAGTCTGTCCAATTTATTTCGGAAAGATAACACACACCAGGTGCTATTTTTGCAAACAATTCCCTCACGCGATGCGCATGCTCGCTTGCAAGCGAGCGCGCGAATGAGGGAAGAAATCCTAGCGGAAACGTGGACGCAAATGACATCCGCGTTTCCGCCAGAGCTGTCAGTGCAGTGTCAGATGCTCAAAATATGTTGTATATGCATATGAGATATGCGTGATAAAGCCATGCTGTGCATTATGCGTCGCTGCTGCGCGTGAGTCGAGTCAGCGGACTCGACGAATGACAAAATCATCCACCCCCTCTAACGCGCCGCGTCCAGACTCCTAGAATCTGAACGGATCTTGCGCGCGCAAGAAATATGAGGTTCCTAACATACTTTAGAATGCATATGCAAAGTTACGTTGTGTTTGGTAGACGGGATTATTCCAAACACAACGGTCGCTGAAGAGTGACTTACGGGGCGCTCAGTTCAGCGGTCTTAGCAGTATATAATGCAAGCGGATTCTGTTTTCCTCGTATGAAAGTGGTAGTGTTGCGACAAAATCATAATTGGAAATTCCGCATATCTTTGTGGTATAATTGTGAATTGTTAAACGTGTCTCTCGTTGTCGGTTACGCGCGGTCGGTCGAGACAATCCGGGGTAGGACTGCTGATGCTGAGATCGGTATCCCTCAGATGCTATCGTATCATGATTGGCCGGTAAAGCGCGAGCGCTCAACACAATCCTGGGTAGGACTGCTGACATCGGCAGGAAATTTTTGGAAAATTTCCAACGGCATAATTTTTCAGGGACATCTCCTGCGGTGCGGTGTGTACGATGTCTCTTTTTTCCAGGAAACCTGTTTCGCTCCTTTAAGGGAAACGAAATGAAAAACAGCATATTTCTGAAAAAGCTGCGAAGCGTCGTTAATATAAACGAATCTTTTTGCGACACGACAAATAAAAAGACCTCGCGACACGAATGAGAGGGTTCCAGGCAAATGGGGTAAGGGACATGTCACTAGAGCGATTTTCGGCGGCGAACACGATGAAGATGTCGTATCGCCCATCTGGATCAGTGATCTATCCGGATTCGCAACGGGCGGCAAGCCCCCCCTGGAGAGGCATACAGTAATCACTCTCATTTAAGGAAACTCGACGTTAAGGAAATAGCCAGCGTTTCGGGGGGGGAGGGGTACCCAACTCGATGAGAAAAGCTGGCTGGATTTTCCGACTTATGAGATGGCCTGAAATAAGGAAAATGACCGCTGGCTGCCTAGCTGGAGAGGGATGTCTTAAACTAAGAAAACTTAGCCGGGAAATTGACAAATATGGTATATTTGATGGGTTTTCATGATTTTTTGCACAAAACTTGTTTTAAAGGTTTAAGTTCCTGATAGTCTGTTTCAGATATAATATCGTCATCAAAATCTTGCTTTAATTCTTTAAGCTGCGCACGGCTCTCAGGGTCCATTTTCTCGGAAAATGAACATCTTAAGAGAACGGGCTGGCTAGGGAAGGTGTCCACGTGGATGGTTATGGAATTCGCTGGCTGGCTCACGAGATCGCGGTCCACTATCCATAGCGTTCTCTTATGACGCTGACGCTGGCGGGGGGGGGAGGGGGGGTACCCAACTCGATGAGAAAAGCTGACTGACCTGGATTTCTCTGTTTTCTTACAGGTGGGTGTATCCTACCGTACTGCGCGCTATCCCCTGTCTACGCCCCGCAGGGGCGCTCGGCGAAAATCGACCATCCCACTTTGTCAAACACCAATCTGACCTCAGAAACGTGTTCCCCGCACAAAATTACCTCAAGATATCATATCCCCAAATGTCATTCCGAGTAAGTAAGGCGTTCACGCAATGCCGCCAAACCCTACATCAAGGAAACTTACCGCATACTTTTTCGCTGGATTTTCGCTGCCTGCCTGCCTGCCCCCTCACTTCCTACCCCTCCTGAAGCCTAGGCACCTCGACATCTGACCTCCAAACAAACCCCCGCCTTTTAGCACTATCATATACGATCCCGCCAAGTCCACCCCGCCCCCTAAATCGAAACTTCAAATCTCGCCCAAGATACTCCGAGTTATAACCCTAAGTCTGTCTTGTAGGCACCATGAGTATGGCGTGCCTGGTGGGGCAGCTGCGCGTCACGCGGCCCGAGACAGCGGCCATCTATCCGGCTGCCTCGTGGCGGTACGCTCGGCGCGCTCGCGGTGGTCATCGTGTGCCACCCGCGGCGCGCTCTCTTCCCCCCCCCAAAGAAAAGCGGTCCACGCCTGGACGCTTTCTCATGGCGCCGTGGGGAAGGGCGCGGGCGAGCACCTCTCGTGCTCACCCTGTGGCGACACGAGCACAAGGGCGGCGCCCCTTGTCTGCGTGTGGCGAGGCGTCCCATCGCTGGGCGCCATCTCGCCCGGAGCGTCAGCCACACAGGCCTCAGCAGCGACCCTCACGTGGGTGCTGCGCTCCGCGCTCGTCGCCGGGGCACGCGTGTGCGGTGTGACGCTCCCAGGCCCGCTCATCTCCTCTCCGAAGAGCCTCGATGGCGCCCGGTCGCCGTGCACACGCTGCGCGCCACCCCTAGGCACCATGGGTATGGCGTGCCTGGTGGGGCAGCTGCGCGTCACGCGGCCCGAGACAGCGGCCATCTATCCGGCTGCCTCGTGGCGGTGCGCTCGGCGCGCTCGCGGTGGTCATCGTGTGCCACCCGCGGCGCGCCCTCTTCCCCCCCCAAAGAAAAGCGGTCCACGCCTGGACGCTTTCTTTCGGATCCAAGGGAAGGGCGCAGGCACTCGTGATGCCCACTCGATATGCTTCGCAGGCGCCCTCGTTCGGCTTGAACACCACGATGCGACCTCCTGATCTCCCGCCTCGGATGCTATGTGAACCCCCACGATTACCTCGCCTCGTAGGTGCTGAGCCTCGCATGCCCCGGGCACCACGCTTCCTACTCGCCTCCCGCGATCGCTGCATATGCCTCCGCTTCTTGGCGCCCCGCCGAGAAGGGTGCGCTTCCCGCTCCCCAACGACGCCACTAGGTGGCCGTATGCGCTCCAGCGGCCGAGTCTGCGGTGTCTGTCGCGCGCGCTGCCCAAGCTTTACGTCGGTGGTACCACTGTGTGGCAGCCGCGCGCACTCTGTGGGCGGCGCCTTCGTTGTGCCGGTGTGTGGCATTCGCGCGTGCTCTCTGGTGGTTGGTAGCCGCGCACATTCTTTGGGCGGCGTCTTAGTCATGCCCCGCTCTGCACTATATGCTGATGACGCTGGAAGCTGTGCGCTACTCGCCAGTTGCGGCTCGTCGAGTGCCGCCTGTTCCGAACCATGCAGTGTGTCTAGTGCCGCTTGCTCTGAACCCTGCGCTGGTGGGACTGGCAGCGACGCGCTACGCACCGGTCGCTGCACATCGCGCTTCGGTGGCTCCGGGGGGCACCAACTACCGCCCGCATAGAGGAGGTCCTCGTAAGTCCAGGTCATGCCCCACGCTGCCCGCTCCACACCATGCATTGGTGGGGCAAGCAGCAGTGCGTCATGCGCCGGTCGCTGCGCATCGTACTTCTGCGGCTCTTGGGGGCACCAACTACCGTCTGCATACAGGAGGTCCAGATAGGTCCATGCTATGTCGTGGTCGGCCTTGGGTGCCAACGCGTCTTTGCAGAGCGTCGAGGCTTGCAAATCCACGCGGAGCGCTGGGCACCGCGTGCTGAGCGCGAGGGGCATGGCCACGCGTGGGATGCGTGCTGCTAACTGTGCGTTATGCGGTAACTGCTCTCGTTGTCGGTGTCGCGAGCTATCCGCCGCCGGCCCCGCGGCAGTAGCTGGCGGGGCTCGCCTTAGCGACCCACTCGACGCAAGCTCTGCACCGCGCGCTAGCCGTACCCGCTGTCGTGAGCCATGCTTGGGATGCCGCAAGCCGCGTGCCGCCTCCGGCTCTGCTTCCCACTGTGTTGTCGGAGGTCGCGAGCTGACTCCCAGTGCTTGGCCTTGGCCATAGTAGTGCCGCGCCGCCGCTGGTGGCGCACTGTGACGCGCCGCCGCTGGAAGCACCAAGTGCCGCGCCGCCGCCTCTGGTGCACGGTGCTGCGCCTCGTGGACGTCTCGCGCAAACACAAAAGACCTATTCCTGGCATCCAGCACTATATCTCGCAGCTCCTCCCCCCCCGCTGTCATGCCAGGATTTGGAAGCGCCATGCCGCCCGAGCCGCCAAGCGAGCACAAGCGAAGAGCCTCAAGCTCAAGCTGCAAGTGCAATCCCGCCAACCCAGGAGCGCCAAACGTAGGTGGAGAAACACACAAATCAACCGAGGAAGATTTGCAGCTTCCGCCGCAAGCGATAAAACTATGAGAGAGAAGAAAAGCGAAGGCGCAGAAGCCAAAGGCCCAAGAGGAGGCAACCAATTGATGCACCAAATTCCAGCAAAAGCTTTCCAACACACTCGAAGATCCGAGACGAAAACAAATCTAGTAATTCTGGTCAACGATGAGGCCACAGAAGGCAAAGCAACGCCACAGCGCGATTCCACTTAGGGTTAGTCACTGTCAAGAGCGTTGTAGCGCTAAGGGCAACGCAAGCAAGCTGCATCCGCCAACTTGAAGAACATTCTCGAAATCTACAGCACAAATTTGTGCAACCCCACGTAGTCGCAAAGACCTCTGACGAAGAACACGCACGCAAGCTGAATAGCGCCAATTTGAAGCTTCATCACGCTAATTCCCAACCAGACGAGCCAAAGAAGAACGCTGCGTACTCATTTCAATCGCAGAGCAAAGGGCAGATGAAGATCCCGCGGAAAATACTGACCAATCGGTACAATCCCCAAGAAGAATTAACGGCGCAAAGCTGCCAACGAGCAAGAAAAACGCCGAGAGTCGACCAGTGCGCAAATATGAAGCCAGTGCCAGAGGTAGAATTCCAAACAATCTCAAACGAGGGTCGAAGTAAAATTAAGAATTCCTGATACAACTTGCACGGTAAATCCACGAGTCGCAGGCGCAGAACGCACGTAGAGATGCCAACGCAACGACATCAAAGTCCCAAAGTAGGCAGGGCCTGCCTCACTGGCGTTCGCTAAGTCGAAAATTAATCATTGCCAAACAGCACGCCGAGCTGGGATTCGTCCGCATTCGCAAAAGTAACATGGGAGTTGGAAGTCGCTTCCTCCGCCTCGCGACATACACGACGAACTACCAGGTTCCATTACTGTATTTGTGGCACACTGTGCCACAGTAGGAGGCCTCGCTCAGTAGCTCAAAATTGTAAAACTCCAGATCAACGCGCCAAAGAAGACCTCGTATCAATTGACAATTCTAAGGCAACTCGCGCTGGCGCAAGCACCATGGCGACACACGAGCTCGAAAGCACTGCACCCTGGCAGGACGCTAGAGCAAGTGGGCGCTTCTAGGCCCTAAAAGCGCCCGATTTCTAGAATCCAGTATGAACTACAATTGCACAACGCGTTGAAGAAGAAATTCGCTTTTGTAAGCAAATAAAAGATAATTTATGTGGGTGTCACAGTCAGCGAGCCGATAAAAGCCGTAACTGAAGTCGCGTCAGAGAAGGCCCTGGGTAAGCGTAACACACACTTGGCAGATCTCAAATAACATTGAAGCTGAAGTCACGGTATAAAGTCGCCGGAAAATTCATAAGTCGAAAGTAAAAGTTTTTTGCGGAAGCGGTGGTGGTGGTGGTGGTGCGTAGCACACTGATACCATTTTGTGGGAGGCAGCTGTAACCCTCCTCACTTAACAGACACTGTGAGAACTACAGGTGGAGGACATATATGGACTGCATATAATGACCAACTAACTGCCTAGGTACTGCTAGGTCAGCTCTTTAGACATAGGACTGCTATGTCTAGACTTACAGCATATTACTTGCATATAAGAATTAGGATTACATCTTTTGCCATGTCGGCTGTATTTACTCTTGAAACTCAACTGTTTCTTTGGCCTTGGCCATTACTTATTCACTCAACTCCCTGAGTTAATCCTAGTCAGCATGGCCAAGTCTCATTAACCTATCAGATGCTTCTACTACAGTATCATGCAGTATGAGGTGTCAGTGCTTCACTATGACACCTTATTACACCGTACACTAGTACTGTGTACTCCCACTAAGGGGGGTCTCTTCCTCAACAGGGGTCTCGGGCGCTAATATCGTAAGGCGCGTATGGCACTGCTAGCATGTATGACACCGTTGAGTCATCCGCGCATGACACAGTATGTTGTCCTAGCACAGTATGAGACCGGCGTTTGGGAATGCACAACCGCAGCCGCGCTAACTCGAGCCGTGACACCTGACTTTTGCCGTTTGACGAGGTTGTAGCCGAACCCATGTTTTTCCCGCAGTTTGTATGATGTTTACCTTTGTGAATTCGACCTGCGCAGGCTGTGGCAACGTTGAATTCCCCGAACGGACCTGGGTGACAGGTTGTGGGAATTCACGGCTTACGGCGCGCCAGCTCGAGTCCAAACACCTGACTGCAACCTTTTGACAGCATTGCAGCCGAATGTTTTTTCCTTCAGTTTTCATTGTGTTTGTATTTGTGAATTCGACCCATGTGGGCGTTGGCAGCGGTGAATTCCCCGACGGGCCTGTATGACAGGTTGTGGGAATTCATGGTTGGCGACGCGCCAGCTCGGGTCTGGACACCTGACCCATGCCTTTTTTGTCTATTCTACTAATTTTAGGGCGGGTTAACAATACCTAAGAGCGATATTGGAGCACCCTAATATCCTCATTAATTCGAGATATCGCATACAACCCATGCTTGGCAATGTTTATTGTAGTTAGTTTTGTGTGTGGAAACTGTAATTTCTGCTACTTTGATGGGTACACCGGGCTGAAATGGCGTTCAAAGTTAGGGCGGGTTGGCCCAAAAATTACGGCGGGTTAACCCCTAACTTCGTTTATTGTTGCTCCGCGTAGGCTACGTGGTGGTCCCAAGGCACTAAGTGACAATATTTCAAGGAAGTTTTATGTGTTGTGACCTTAAGTTTCGATCTAGAGCACTTCCCTATCGGTATAGACCAATCCTCAGCCCAAAGTGTCTGGAACTCTGCCAACTTTTTTGGGGTAATTTTGAGGGTTGATAAACGCCTGTTGTTCCTACTTTTTGCCCGAACTCGATTACCAATCCTCAGACCAAAGTGTCAAGAGTTCTCGCAACGTTTTTTGGGTAATTTTGAGGGTTGATCAACGCCTGTTCTTCTTACTTTTTGCCCGAAGTCGATTACGCGCGCGATATCGTAGAAATGCCTAGGTATCGGTAACCCGCCGTAACAACGTGTTACGGCGGGTTAACCCGCCTTTCGCAGAATAGACATTTTGCCATGCGTGTGCTCGAAGCACGCCTTTGCCCGCAGTTTCTTTCATAATTTTCGACGTGAACTCGTGCTTGGCTGCTCGAAGGGCACCAACAGGCCTTGTGGCAGGTTGGGGGCATTCACCGCAGGAGCCGCTCGTGCTGCGACCTGGGCGCACGACACGAGAGCCGCAGTGAATGCCCAATTGCAAAATGTTGTTTTGTTCGGCTGGAACGGTATCACCTAACAGGGTGCCGAACCTCTTCGTTTGAATATATTTAAAAAACTTGCCCTCCAATGCCACACCCACATCTCAAACCCAAAATCCCTCACAACACCCCACACTCGACCACGGCAGAGATACACCGCCATTTTAGCACCCAGCAATACCCTCACGCCCCGCCAGCCCCTACATTGCCGCCTCTTGTTCATAATCGCGACATCGGCTGGACATGAAGGCGTTTAACCCCTATGGAGCGGTTTGTACCGTATACGGTACAACCACTTCAAACTCTAAGCTTGGATTCATTTCTCAGCCCGATATCACTTGTCGGAATCGGCCATACAAGCTTCGCACATCCGTTGCAATAGGTATATCTAATACTCAACAATTTATTCTACGCATATACTTAGTATATATATCTCACCCAAGGGCAATTTTGTTGTAGTAAAATCCCCAAAGTTGTTTATTTCTAGGCATGAAAATTGGGTCAAAAGTATCTTAAAGTGTGCGAAATCGAGGTCTAGATGCCATTTATCGACAAGGATTTGTTGGTTCAGTGACCACTATCATATAAAATGACCATGCACCTCATATGGGCAATACTTACTTTCCCAACAGTCGATTTCCCCCGAAAACACACAATATGGCCTTAAGTACGGAAAACATTTGACAAATGATGTTTTTTTGTTGTTTTTTGGTGTTTTTTTCACCTTATGGCTGAACTATTTCGATGTATTGGTGCGTTTAACCACAGCCACCATTACCACTTTCAAGGCATTAGTAAAGACGATTGTTTTATGGTCGAGGGGCGACCTAATACTCGAATAAGCGGTTGCGAGAACTGATTTTTGACACTTTTGATTCCTGGAAAACGTGTTTTTTGGCTTGTATATCACCGATATATCGTTGTATATATGATGCGATCATGTATTTTATAGATCAAAATCAAATTATAGGAGTTATGGAACATGTAACGAATCACCCACACTTACCAAGGTACCGTATACCGTGAAAACGGCGCATTTGTGAAACTAGTGCTTTTGGCAAAAAATTCCATCCGCTCCATAGGGGTTAAGGAGAAGGACGCCCCCTTTGCGGGGGGTCGTGGCGCTGAACCTTGGAACCGATGGCCGAAACACCCGAAACCTGATGCTGGAAAAGGCGGGAAAACCGGCGGCAAGGGCGGAAAGGGCCAACGCGTGAAATATTGCGATTTTTACAACGCGGAAGGCAAGCAGTGCAACAGGCGCGTGTGCAACTTTGCACCGGCGTGTTCGAAGTGTGACGGCAAGCACCCCGCGCACGAGTGTACGCAGAGCTGACTAGCGTTGGGCAGTGGCCAGTCTGGGCCACCGCCGCGCTCTGAGACTTTGGCAGACGTCACAAAAGGTGCGATTGAACCCGTTATGGGTAAGAGATTGAATAATAAAGCCTTCTCGTTCTCGGCAGCATTTCGGTTGTCTTTCTTGCTGTTACAGCTTGTACCGTTGGCTTATTACGGGGTGTCGTTAGCCACGCATCGAGAGTATATACAAGCGGTTGAGGACGTAGGGGCGTCGGTGTCCCCGCTAACGATGCAAGCTCAAAGATGGGCGTCCGTGTTATACGGCGACCCGGAAGCAACCCAAGTGGTGAGATTTATTGCCACGGGTGTGTCGTGGGAGCACGGGGACGTGTTGGAGCCCTTTCAGGTGGAAAACTATGTGCGGGAAGAGCACGCGCACCTGATGTCGATGGAGATGATTGAAGAGACGGATGCGGGGCGGATGGTGCGTATCCCCGCCAAGAGGCAGTCCATATTTCGGCATTGGGATTGGTGGTGTCTGTGAAAGGAGACGGGACCGTTAAGGCTCGAAAAATACATGATTACTCCCGCCCGTTCAGGGAGTCGATTAACGCGGCTTGTGAGAAGCACGCCCGGAAGTTTGCCACACTCGAGGATGCGTACGGACTGATGCGCCCAGGCTATTGGCTGGTAAAGTTGGACTTATCAAAAGCGTATCGGTTTGTGGGAGTGGCACCGGAGTTGTGGAAGTGGTTGGTATGTGAGTGGCAAGGGTCTTGTTATATGGACACACGGTTGGCGATGGGGCTAACTACGGCGCCACAGATTTTTCATGACATCACACAAGCGGCGAGTCGGGCATTGAAAGCACGGGGCGTGTCCCTGGTGGTATATCAAAAACGTCTCGGCGTCCGAAGGGCGCGAGCACTGGAAAAAATGTTTTTTCGCGCATATTATTTATGATAATATTTTAGGTTTGAGTAGACGTTTTTCCTAGAATATTGTCGACCAGAAGGTATTTTTCGGCCCCTGTTTTGCTTCTTATAGTGAAATATGGTGTCTTTTGCTTCAAACCCTAAACCCTGCGGTATGATCTCGCTTTAGCTTGCATGATTCCTTGATATGTGATATGAATTTTGAGTACCCAGCGACCTGAGTTTTTTACGAAGGTCCTGGGGAAAGAGTAACAAAACGCCTGGAGAAGCTGGAGAGCCTTGAGCTCTCCAGTGAGGAACCAAAACCGTAAAGTACAACATCTCGCACAACTGAAAGAAAAAAGAAAAACAACATCAAAACTCTAACGCACTTGGTTGCCGCGTTCCTGATAATCTCACACAGGAGAAATATGAGCGAAGAAGGAGTCACAGATATGGACGCGCACACCTCACCAGAAACCATCCAGCAGAAGTATGACTTTATGCGGAATATGAACTCAGACGTGATTGAGAACAGTGATAAGTGGAGCGCAGAATTGGACCAGGACACAGTTTCGTCTCTCATTTATGCCACTTTCCTTGCGAAAGCAGGCGCAGTCTTTGCATCTCGAAACATTCCAATAAACCACAAGCAGTTTTTCGGAAACATCCAGAGGCCATCCACTATGTGCACCTACCTGTGGAACATTTTCAGACACGCGATAAATATGTGCTCAGTGAAAGGAAACGAAGTAGTCATTGAGTCAGAAGCAGCAATCGCAAACGTTGAAAAGTTAATCAGGTACACCAGGAACACAGTTCAGAGGGAGAACATCAGGAACATTGTTGAAGCACTTCTGGAATTTGACCTGTATTTTCCCACACTGGCGTCAGTTCAGACACAAGTTGAGGAACGTGCTGGAATTGGCACTGTGACATGTTCGTACTGTCACGTGTCATTTCCGGTATGTCATCTTCGGTGACTCTGCTTGTGTCAGTCAAAGTATTTATTCCCGTACGTTATCAATTATTGAGTTCGTTCTATGTCTGCTGGGAGCGTTCCCCCCTTTGCTGTTGCCTAGTTTCTTGCAGGTTATGGGACCACTTTACGCTTGCGTATTGTGATTTTTTGGCGTGAATTTTATTTCGTACTCGCTCTATCCTTATTTTGAGCTTAGCTGTCTTCGTCGCGGCATACGGAATCAGATTCTCGTTTTCGCTTGGACTATCCGGCAGCTTCGGGAATTTACGGCAGAGTGGTATCGGCATTTCTTTTGTTCGCGATCGCTTTCTTTTTCCACGATGGCCCTCGAGAATATTTTGTCGGATGGGGAGCTTCTTGCTCTTTTGTTATCGTGCGACGAGAGATTGGAGAAGGTGGACCACCTGAAACGCGCCCAGCTCGTTTCTTTATGCCAAGCCCAGGCTAGAGCGCTTGATCATTTTCGGAATGCTCCGCAGATTTTGACTCAGCCCTCTGCGGTTTGCGACCCGGTCAGGGCTGCCTATACAGATTTCAGCAGAACGCATTGCGAAGCAGGCATCGGAGGTAATTCAGCAGTCCCCCTCAGTTTCTGGATTACTGTAGCAGAGATCGACCTGGGTGCACGCGAGGAAGCACTGCCAGAAGCCGAAGGTGCTCAAAACGAGGCGGAGAAAGAGGAAGAGGACACTTGGGAAGAAAGAGAAGAAGCAGGTATAGCATTAAACAGCCTCCCATTCCTAACCTGTTTAATTACAACTGCCGCATCGCAAAACGCAATAGTGAAAGCTCACGCACAGCATTTAAAGCTAGCAAGCATTCCTTTTCCCATTCTCGCACCTCTAACAGCTGCGAGCACAGGCGAGTACGACGGATTCAACGTGCCAACTGGACAGCGCGAAGTGTCGCTTGTCAACCACGAAGAGGAAGCTGAGTTCGACCTTGCATCTCTACAAACGGCAGTGGACTACTCTGAGACGGTGAAGAACGCCGAAACCGAAATCGAAGGCCACGAAGGTGACTTGGAGAACGACGATTTTCTTCACACACTGAAGATCACGAGGCACAACGTCCAGAACATCGCGCGCTTCACCGGACGCGAGCTGAGCGAAGTCAGAAGGCAGTGCGAGGAGACCCTGACCAGGAAGCATCTCGACGTTGGCTCACTGGCGGTTGACGGTTTGTCGCGAAAGGTGGACGCATCGGGTGTCGCTAAGGTAAAAACCGCCCTCTCACTTCACGTAAAAAAGCACTCTCATAACTACTGCTCTTGCATTAAACTCCATTGGCATCTCAAAGCTTCCATTCTTAAAAACATTACGACAACGTGCATTCTAACTAGTGTAAAATCGCAGACTCCCTTCATCAAAATTCAGCTAAAGGGCGAGGACGAAGCTGCCGCAATTCTCGAGCTGGGAATCCTTTTGGGGGACGGGCAGCGGTTCAACATCACTCCCAAGTCTTCAAGGCTTACTCGATTCAACCTGTTCCTGCGTGCTTCCGCTCCCAATCTCCAAGTCTCAACGGAAAACATTGTTTCATTCCTGCTCACGACTCCATTTGCAAGCTTTGTAAAGCGGGTTGTTTTTCAACAGACATTCACAGAACAACCAGGCAAGGGCAGAGGATCACGGCTGGTCAGAAGGATCTACGCAGTACTCAGGCCCCCAGTAGCAGCAGCACCGGAACCGGCAGTACTGGACATTCGAAATCCGGAGCACGCAGTCTACTTCATTCCTCTTCAGTACATCTACAACCCCGTAGGAGTAGTCCTGATTACCCAGTGCAGTGCCCACGAGTGTTTCAAGTGTGCCCCAGCTCCTAAAAGGTTCGGTCATTGTTCCAAAAATTGTATGGACAGCGGAAAAGGGAAGGGAAAGGGGAAAGGATCTGGTAAAGGAAAAGGATCAGGAGGAGGAGGCCCACCAGGATTCCCACCAGGAGGCCCACCAGGACCGCCGAGTACCCCCACAAAAAACTCAGCCAAGTGGGAAGCAGCCAAAGCTAAAGCATTAAAGAGAAAGCTCACCCCCTCAGCTCTCAGCCCTGCTCACAAGATCCCCGCAGGAGGCAGCCAGAGACAACCCCTGACACAGGAAAGTGACGAAGGAATTAATCTTGCTGAAGGTAGATACTGAGAAATTCGTCAGCTCAATCCGTCTCTTCTCTCTGAACACTTTCTCAGACTTTGTGATCCCGTGCATATGATATGCAAGTGACCCACACTAGCATTCCTGCAACCAGAAGAGCCAATCTCTTCCTTGCTCTGCTCATTGTAACCCATCGGCCAGCAGTAAATTTAAGTATGCACAACAAATATATAAGCCCCTGCTCTTGCACCGCATTCTCTTTTGTATTTGCTGTACACTCCCCACAGATTGTCTCACCACACAACACATATTTCTCTCAACTTCAAAAACTCAGCCTAGAAGCAGAGCACGGACATATATATGGCCCAAAATTCACTTTCAAACTTGCATTATATAGACACCCTCATCATATGGACTCTTCTGTGAACGGCACACTGTCACTAAACATATGCAAAGCACCCAACTGGCATAATAATAACCTGCCACTTGATACACACTTATGCAATGAATACAGTTTCTCACATAGTTCATCCCCCGGGGCACCCAAACCAACAAACTTACAAGATAACCTGCACCGGTTACTTAACACTACAATACCAATAAATAACCACACACGGTGCCTAGCTAACTTAAGAGGACTGGATAACATAGCAGGAAACACTACACAATATGCGGATAACTTAACACGGCATACTGATAACTCAATGCAATATACAGAAAGTTTAATAACACTTACACGGTGCTTGGAAAACAACATGCGGTTAACAAATAACACAAATAACCCCATATACTTTTCGAAGCGGTTTGCTGCTAACTTGAAGCGGGTCACGGCAAACTTAGCTTGGTGTTTTAACAACTTAGAACTGAATGCAATACACCTTAATAGTACTGATAAAAACTTGAAGCGGTTCCTGGATAAACAGACTTGGAGCTTAATAAGCTGGAGGCGGCATACGGCCAACCCAATACTGTGGCTTGATAACTTTAATAAGCCAACAGATAGATGGATGCGGACGGCCTCACACCCAAAGCGGTTTTCAGTACACTCACCACGTAATGCAGATAACTTGAAATGGAATGCAGTCAGCCGGATAGGGACAACCAATGAATGTAAGCGGCTAAAGGATAAACAGTCACAGTACTCGGGAAACCCGAAGCAGCATGCGGCTAACTCAACACGGAGGTTAGATAACTTTAATATGCCTATAGATAACCTGAAGCGGTCCGGTTCTAACTTTAAGCGGTCTTCGGACAACCTGTTTTGGCTTTCAAACAACCATTTGCGGAATGTAGCCAAGCGGGGTACAGATAAACTAATACGGAGCTCGGAAATAATGCGGCGATATACTGCAAATCTAACGCGGTGGACGGATAACCTAAAAAAGTCTACTTTCAATCTGATATGGACCGAAAATAAATCTATGCTTTCTGTCGGTAAAACTACAAGTCACCTTGAGAACTTAAGACTGTACTTAGTAAACCCAGCACGGACCGAGACATATTTTAAATGGAGATAATAATTGATAAAGACATAAGCGGCAGCATAATTATGACATATTACATAATGCGACACCTCTTGAGATGTGAGGAGAATATTAAGACACGAGCAGAACTGCAAAAAATCACTTACGGGCCCGCTATCATGCTTTTTCATTTAATGGCGGGACTTAGCAAAATGAAGTTGAACCCTAAACAATATTTTCCAGGGCCTAGAGTCATAATACATTTAGCTCACAAGAGACCTAAGGCATGCAAAAGGATCATTAAGGGCGCCTTGAAATACATGATACAAAACCCCCAAATGGCATGGCTCTGGGAGAGGGCACGTACCCAAAATACAAAGAAATCTAAAATGAAATCACCCCTAAAAATAACGAAACATAAAACCCACCGCAAGAAGGGCAATGATACCGAACAACATAATATGCCTGAACCTGATAAGATGTTAAGCGGTGGAGCAAGCACCGAAGATAATGCAATAGATGGAAATAGGATGGCCACGGAATCACTGTTCTCAGAAAAGGGGTGGTTAAATGCAACTCATGTTGGTGACGTAATGAAAATCCGGGACCCGAGTACCATTGCCCCCATGGACCTCACAGACATGATGCTAAAAATGACAGTGGAGGACCAAAAATTCACACAACTCATTATCAGTAGACTCAAGAAATATGGCCACACACAAATAGGCGTGTGTGACAATATACACTGGCGCCTCATAATGATCCGCTTGTCATCACCTGGGAAAATAGAAGCTTACATATATGACCCTTACGGAGATAAAGCCGAAAGAGAAACCATCAATACGATTGTGGTAGCACTCAGAACCTGGCTGGAAAATCTCAAAGCCACCACAGAATATAAGGTATCCACAATTACCATTAGCAAAGATACATTTCAAACAGATACATACAACTGTGGCACATGGGTAGCAAAAACCGCTTTCAGATGGGCCCAGTGGAACAGAGGTTCCCATCAGACCTCATTTTTCGAGTACCTAAAATATGACCTATGTAGCGGGGAGTATGACGACAAAACAATGCAAAAGGAAATACATAAATATCGATTAGAAATCAGGAAAGAAATAGAGCTGCTGGACAAGAATATCCGCAACACACTGGAGCTCAAAAACCTGGAGCCCACTGGAAATGACGCGGTAATCAGCGGCCCAAATATGACTTTACCTTCCCACCATATCCTCACACGGAGAGGTGCCACACCTAAAAAGCAGATAGAAACTCTGATAGAAACTTTCAGACTGGAATGGAAGACACACACCACTAATGAAACCATTGTTTCAGAAGCCATCGAATCACATAGGAAATATCATCACACCTCGAATACGAATAACACCAACATTCAAATTCATCTCCTTGTGATAAATGAAATATGGTCAACTGCGGTCCACATAATTCCAGAAAGAAAGATTATTTATTGTGATTTTGATATTTCTAATGCATGTAAGTTTGAATCGGGAGATCCTAAAAATTGCAAAGCAATCAGAAGAAGCCTCTTAGATATTTTGGTGGATGACAGAAACCTTGACAAAAACGGCTGTGAACTTTTCTCCAGCCCACTAAATGCCCACCCTAGAATTCACTCGAGAAGATGCATACCCACCACAAGAATGAAAAAAGCCCTCAGGCCCTTCTGCCATCATGGGAGAATCGGCTTTGATGGTCTCGCTTGGGATGCCTACGTGGACCCGATAACAGGCATTGGCAGAATCGTTTACGGAAATCCCCCCTTTGATGGGAAGGATAAGGGCAAATCTTCGGCGGTTATGACTACCTTGGAAATGGGACATAAAGCGGCCAACACCGTCCCTGGATTTTCAGGAACATGGATTCTTCCGCTGTCTCCCAAAAACCAAAAAAGATGGTTTGATAAAGGCTTTAAACTTGTTTTCAGATTCCCGCATAACACTATTCCATTTATCCCACATGGTTATTGGACGGGTGATGACCCCTACGTTCTTCCAGGTGGCGGATGCTATAAGGATGGCTTTTTGGATGTCGTTATCATAGCTATAGACAGTGCACCCAGTGTTACTCAACCAGCCTTTGACTGGAGGCCTACACAGAAAAAGATTGCCAGATGGTTCCTCAACGTCCTTCCTAAGTCCAGAGTCACGGAGAGGAGGCTAGAATACACAGGAGTCAGCCCTGATATTTGGAATGAAGTTCTGAACGAAAGCGACAAAGTACTTCCTTCTTCGCTTTGCCCATGGCCCACTCAAGACCCTCCTTATCATCAGAGTGATGTTGAGCCTTATTATGGTGGTCACCACGACACGACAATCACCAACGCAAATTCCAAGCCCTTCATAAGCACCGTGAAATGGCCCAAAGTTCTTACACTCATGGGATACCTCCCTCCTCTTTTTGGTACTGTCCTCAACACGATAGGTGTCCCCCGTGGCAAGATTAAACCTCTCCTTAAAAAACCTTCAAGAATTTGTAGGCAACACACCAAAAATAGGCGAGACTTGTTTCTGTTAAACACCACCACCACCTTAAACACTGACCCGCATACAGTTGACATCTCGAGCAATGAGACCATGACAGAAACAGAAGCTGTGCAGCAATCAAACGACTTTCTTCAAACCCTCCTGCAATAATTTTCAAAAGTCTTGCAATATAAGATGGTTCCCTGTCCCCTAGGGGAGGGGCCGTCCCCCCTCCCCTCCCTCCCCCGCCCACCTGACCCCATCCTCAACGTCTCCAAATACCCCCTTAATTCTTCGAATTCCTTCCCCACCGCTCAGATTCAGCCACCCCTCCACCCACCCGGCCATGGCTGCTTCTCCATCTTCTAGAGTTTTTTGCTTAGCACCTAGCTTTTTCTCTAGATGTCACCCTGCTGAAAAGTGGGCTGAGCCCCTTTGTGGGCGCGCTATAATAGCAGAGGGAGTAGCCCCTGGTGTTTTCACTAGATAGCCTGCTTTGCAGGGATACCGCACTCTCAGGACTTTGTCCCCTTTGCTAGCGTAAATGAGCCGTCGCAAAAAGTTCGGCAAGAAAATGCATAATCGATCTAAATGGAGGTTTATGATGTTTGGAGAGTTGCTAGGCCTTATTAGGGCAATAATAAGACCCAGTGAGGAATTTTTTTTGGATTTTTTTTTTTT
>LGRX02003830.1:0-12236 GCA_001247695.2 Cymbomonas tetramitiformis | reverse complement strand
GTCCTCCAGCAGTACGACCTATATGGCAGCTTAGCGCCACCTCTGGAGCTCATCGTTCTGGGTTCGAGCACCAAGTACTACCCAGTGGGAGATGGTCTTGGGGGAACTGGTAGGGTGTTCCCCCAGAATGCCGCTGCTCAAGAGTACGTGCGCTTGGGGGACATGAGGAAGATGCTCAAGGCATCCAGCACCAGGCGGCAGGGCCAAGAGGCGCTCGATGCAGATGCGCAGCGTAGGCCACCACCGCCCAACAACTTGGCTAACTTCAGGCTCACCAAGCGAGCCCCTGCGCAGCCACCTGCTCCTGCCGCAGGAGCAGGACCATCCCGGGCTGTCGCAGGGCCATCTCGCGCCAGGTCGAGCAGCCACTCGCCACCTCGTTCGTCGCAGAGTGCACGACCATCTCACGCTGTCGCGGGGCCGTCTCGGGCCAGGCCCAGTGGCCATTCGCCATCTCGCTTCGCGCGCATGGCATACGCTCGCACTCCGTCGCCTTCATCCAGCGACCATGAGGCCGAGGATTTGGTGTCGTCAGATCTTGACAGCAGCCCTCCTCGTAGGAGCTCGCCCTCCGCATCGTCTGCCATGACCAACGCTGGCTCGTGGGCGAACTCTTTCCGTGTTCCGCGTGGCTCCCCGTCAATTTCTTCGGGAGGCCCACCTCCTACGCCTCCGAGTCCGCCAAGGGCGGGTCCTCTGCCTCGGGCTCCTGGGTGGGTGCCTCCATCCCCAACGGAGTCAGATTACGACGCTACACAAATGGCCACAGCATCTGGCCACTCGTTGCGCCAATTCCTGTCCGTGGAGGGGGTGGAAGCCTTGAAGGATCGTCGCAACCTCACTGTCTTCATAATACGGTTTCGCGTAACGGACTATGATCAATGCAGGCAACGGCGCATCATGTACCAGCTCGGCGTCTGCAACCAGGAGCGGGGTCTCAGAATGCGGAAGCGTCCAGGCATCACCAGCCAAGTCGAAAGGAAGCACAACAAGACCATCGCGTGCGGGGAAAAGGGCTGGCGTCTCCCTCTTGGGGGACAAACTACGTCTTCCGGCCTCCTGGAGGCCATGACTTCAGCCTGGGCTGATTTGTCGCACCGTGACTCAGGGCACAGGTTGCCGGGGGGCCATGCGCGGAACGTCGCATTCGCGCTGTGCAAGTACATGGAGTTTGGAGCGGCGCATGTGCTGCGCTGCGTGGCGCATCCGGGTGCCACGCCCGTGTACTACATCTTCTTGGAGGACGAGCGGTGTCTTTCTTGGCAAGCTGAGTTCACGAATGAGTACTTCGAGCGAGACGACCGGAAGTTCACTTCCTTGCAATGGGGGACCAGGCATTCAGCCGCGCCATGGTTGATGCCAGCCCTAGGGGCCTTGGAGGCGCTGCGTCTTCCGCCGCCGCCGCCGCCACCGCCCGCCCACCAGGCTCACGTGGCCGAGCGGCCCGAGCACATGGATGCGGCTTCACGGAGGAATGTGTTCGAAGTTCGAGACCCCCCTGCTCGTAGACAGCCAGGCGCAGGCGGCGTTGCACGCGCATCTGCCCCATCTGTCGATCGCCATGGGGCCGCCACCCATGTCGTTCATGCACCAAGGGATTCCAGGATACCAGCCGGTCTCACGTCGCGGTGTCCTCCTTCTCCGGCTTCGATATGCAGCGCGGAGACGCAGGCGTTTCAACGCTACACGGACGAACAGCGTGAGGCGCAGAGGCAGACACATTTTCAGCAGGGCTCCCCGGGCGCAGCGGGCGGGCGGCCCTGGTGAACGACCAACGCTGTGGCCGTGGGCCGCCTGCACGGGCGGTCCACTTACGGCCAGGTGTCCTGCGAGCGTGTATCACGTTTGCAGGCAGTGCAGTGGTTTGGTGGTGGTTGGGACGCGGTCCCGTTCCCGTGGTCGCCATATGGGCGATGTGGGAGGCAGTAGCCTGGCGCCTGTCATGGTGCCCCTTTCAAGTTTGGTGGAGGCGTTTCGTACCCTCGCTTTTGCACCGGCTGCCCGTATGGTGGTCGACTGCTCGACAGTGCCCCCTTCGTGCATCTTATGACATCTGGGTCTTATGGGCTCTAGCCTGCGTTTGGTACGTTGGGCTCCTCATCTTGCGCGTCACAGGCGTCTATGCTGGCGTGCACCGCGTGCGTGCAGGGGATTGGGTGGTGATGCCCCTTCGGATGGTGGTCATTTCCTTGGCGTGCTGGTCACAGTGTGTGATCGTCCTCCTCTTCATGGTCCTCGCCTGGCTTTGGGTTTGTGCCGATATCTACGCTGGAGACGTGGCATGCCACGGCTCCGGTCCCTCGCATTGCCCGCTTGACGCCGGTCACATTCAACGTGGCCGTGGATGGACCATTCCGACCCTGCGCTGGTCACAAGTCTTCTTGTTGGGCCGCGTGCACTTGCCCGCTTTGCCCGCCAGGTTGGACAAGCCTCGCTTCGCGGCGCGCTGGGCGCAACTACGACGCAATCTTCGCCTTCATCGCGTCGCACAAGCCGCCTACATGGCGCTTGTCCTTGCGGTCGTGATCTTTACTGCTGCTGGTGGGAGTACTCGCTTAGCGCACGGGGGGTGGAGAGTCATGGCGTGCTTCTTCGCTTCGCACTCGCCGGCAGCTGCAGCGCATTTCAACCGAATTTTGCGATTTTTTCTGCTTTTGTGCGGAATCTTGTGGGTCGCTGGCAAGATGACAGAGTGTGCGCCTACTTATGGTGTCACATCACCCACACGCAGCGCCTGGGGTTCGTCCCCCTGCACTTCTTGGGAGGCTCAGCAATCCTCAAGGCAATGGGAGCCTGGCTGGGTGGCCAACGTCGCGGAGCAGGATGAGATCTTGCCGTACACCGTGCTGGACGAGCTTCAACCTTTGGGTGACACGACAGTGACCAAGGACGAGGCAGCGTGGCTCGACACTGAGCTCAATGCCACGTTTGGAGGACATCCTGACTTCAAGGAGGAACACTGGGAGGAAATGCGGAATGTTCTTCGCAGGTGCAAGACCACCTTTGCCAACAGCCCTCACGATCTGAAAGGCTACAAGGGCAAAGCGAAGCACAACACGTTCTCCATCCCTTTCGTAGACGAATCCAAGGCCGCCTACCAGAGACCTAGGAAGTACAGTCCGGGCGAGCAGGAAATCATCGATATTCATTGCAAGGAACTTTTGGAGTATGGCTTCATAGAGCCAGCAGCCAAGCATTGCAGGCATGCGAGCAACGTGGTCGTAGCTGGCAAGAAGGATCACGAGACTGGCCTGTGGACTCAGACGAGGTTCTGCGTGGACCTCAGGGGTGTCAATCGACACTCCCTCAAAGACAACACGCTGCCGCACCGACCAGAGGAGCTCTACCAGAAGGTGGCCAAGGCCAAGTTCAAGACCACTCTGGATGCCACCAAAGCTTTCCACCAGATTCCCATGGCTACGGAAGAGGACAGGAGCAAGACGGCGTTTTGGTGGAAGAATCAGCTGTACCAATACACCTCGATGCCTTTTGGTGCAGCTGGAGCTACTTCCGCGTTCGTAAGAATCATGGACTACGAGTTACGGCACTTGCAGCATTGCACGGTGGCGTACGTCGATGACGTAGTGGTCTATACGGATTCCACGCCTGAGCAGCATTTGAAGGACGTTGAGGATGTACTTCGCACCTTGGGGGATGCTGGCATCCGTTTGCATGCAGGCAAGAGCACCTTTGGTGCAGCCACGGTGGACTTTCTGGGCTATCGCATTGGTCACAACTCCATTGGCGCGCAAGAAGCCAAATGCAAGGCCATACAAGAGCTTCCAAGCCCTCAGGACAAGACTGGGCTCCGCTCGATCTTGGGCATGATGAACTACTATAAGGGCCTGGTGGGTGAGCCAGGGGGGCCAAACTACTCTGAGATGGCCCGCCCTCTCAACGACTTGCTCAAGAAGGAGGTCACTGACATCAAGGCAGCCTGGGGGAAGGAGCAAGATCAAGCACTCCAAGAACTTAAGGATGCTCTCTGTTCTGGGAGGTGCCTGAGGCCCATCGATTACGACAGACCTCTCATATTGTACACTGATTGGAGCACCTATGGCATTGGCGCAGTGCTGGGCCAGAAGGACGATGACGGGAAGGAATACATTTGTATGGCAATCAGCCGATCTCTGAGTAAAACGGAGAGACAGTACGCCAGCTTCAAAGGTGAGATGCTCGCAGTGGTATGGGCAGTGCGCACGTTGAGGCAGTACTTGCATGGAGTCCACTTCACCTTGGTGACCGACCACTCACCGCTCACCACCCTGATGGAGAAGGCCGATCTCCAAGGGCAACATCTACGCTGGGCAATCAGCTTGCAGGAGTTCGACTTCACGGTGCAGTACCGTCCAGGAGCCAAGAACAGCAACGCTGACGTGCCGTCTCGCTACCCACTGCCGTCCACGACAGATGAGACTGGAGCAAGGCATGAGAGGGAGAAGGTGACTGCGTTTCACGCAGGCGTGGGGGAAGTTCACACGAAGGACTTCTGTGACCACTTGTGCCTTATGTTGGCTGGGGATGCTTCCCCAGGGGAAGAGGCCACGCCAGAGGTGCAGGTTGCCAACTACTGCAGGATGGCTGCCATGGAGCAGCTGGGTACAGGACCAGTGCATCGTCTGTTCGATTTGCACTACCACGAGGAATTAGAATGCAACCATGGGGACATGTTCGACACTGACTTGCCCGAGCTGGTGACCGACTCTGGGAGGCTAGCCAGAGCAGCTTGGAAGGCGCTGAGCCTGGTTAGGCCAACGCGAGGCACGCATGGCGAGGGAAGCCCTGCTGTGTACAGCAATGAGTACTTTGAAGGTGAGCGCATCCTGAAGCCCGAGAAGGTCGACACCAGGGTGCTGAGCAGCCGATTCTTCTCGCAAGCTCGGCAGGAAGGCGTGGTGTGCTACGAACCATGTGGAGGCCTATGTGCTGGGCTGGAAATGTTGCTCCGCAGTGGGATGAAGGTGGATCGCTACCTGTATCAGGACATATCCCCGAGCAGTCAGACGGTTGCCAGAGCCAGGTGTGCGGCATTGCTGAGACGATACCCTGACCTCATCTCGCCCCATGCAATAGAGCTTGGGGCTTTACCCCAAGATCTGCGCGAGACCACCAGCGCCGACTTCATACGAGCAGGAGCTCTTCAAGGACGCCAGTGGGTCATGGTATGTGGGTTCCCATGTCAGGATCTCTCCCCTGCTGGAACACTCACAGGCCTGGATGGCAGGCACAGCAAATTATTTTATGAAGTGGTCAGGCTTCTGTCCACACTCCAGCAGCTGCAGCGGCAGAGGCCTCCAGGCTATATCCTGGAAAATGTTTCTCCGTTGTCACACAGACCTGGAACCAAGATCAGGGACGAGGTGTTCCCGTACATTGCCAGCGTCATTGGTAGACCAGTGTCCTTTGATGCAGCACAAGCAGGCGCTTACGCACATCGATTGCGAGCGTATTGGAGCAACTTGTTCCAGAGCCACCAGTTTCGCTCCGTCATGAGCAAGGTGGTGAGACCAGAAGGACGAATTGTATCGTCAATCATATGCAAGGGCTGGCATCCCAGGCCAGTGATAAGGACAGACCGCGCGCCTCACTACGTGGTGAACGTGGTGGGAGAACCATTGAGGGCATTACCCACCATCATGGCGACGCAAGGGTCAAGAGCGTTCAGAAGAGCGAGGATGGGCACCGTGGTGCGCAACCAGGACGGCGAAGACGCCGAGGAAGAATCTCGAGAAGTTAACCTCGAAGAGAAGACGCGAGCCATGGGCTACAGCGCAAGTGAGCTACGCATGGCCGACGGCCTAAGCGACGTAGAATTGGCGAGCATTCTGGGCCTGGCCATGGATCGCAGAGCAATGGAACTGCTGATGGCAGTCGCAGAAGCAAGCAGGAAGGGGCTTCCTCACAGCAAGGAATCCCCAGAGGCGGAGAATTCCCCAGGACAGCCCATCGCTGTAGACAACAACTGGGCAGACCACGAGAGGTCGGACCTTCAGCAGAGGCAAGCTTTGCTGGCGGAATGGGTTGAGAATTCGAACGCATATACCCGGCAGGTGGCGAAGACCATGACCCACCGCGACTGGGAGGAGAAGCTGCGGATAATGTGCTCGCAAGGGCAGAAAGGCGCAGAAGGAATTGGAGCCCAGCGACAGAAGGCTGGAACCAAGAAGAAGAAGAAGAACGAGTGGCAGCTCTACACCATGGCGCAGTATCGTCAGAGGCATGAGAACCACTTCGTGAAGGAGGGCGCAACCCCAGCAGCGCACGTGGATGTGCCTGCCTGGAGTCCGCCTGCCAGAGAGTCAGAGATGAGGCTCCCCAGGTTGACGTGTACCACCAGATTCGAGGACCTGATGGCCAGCGTGGCCGAGCAGCAGGTAGATCGTGACAAGCATCGAGATGTACACGATGATGCATGGTGCCTCAGATGGTTGAAGTCCAATGGTAGAGTGAGGTTGCCCGAAGAGGAAGTTCGTCGAGTAAGGAGGCGAGCAGCACGACATCGATGGGACGAGGCCACGGACGAGATCTACATGGTCACTATGTCGGGCAAGGAGGTGAGAATACCTAAGCCTGCTGACCGTCTCGCGTTGGTCAAGGAATACCACTCCAGAACGGGACATTGGGGCATAAGGCGGACGCAGCATCTTTTGTGGCAGCGCCATTGGTGGGCCGATTTGAAGAAAGACGTGGAGGCTGTGGTCACTCAGTGTGAGACCTGTCAGCGTGTGAAGACTCATTATGCGAGAGAGGAGGCATGTTTGTCTCCCCTTGAGATCGTGTCGTTCATGTATCGCTGGTCGCTGGATTTGGCATGGCCTTCGAGGAGAGAGACCAAGTCTGGCAACAACCGAGTGCTCATCATGACCGAGCACTACACCAGGTTCATAGTCTGCGTGCCCATTCCCGACAAGGAGGCGAGCACCATCGCAGCGGCATTTCGCAGTCATGTCCTGGCTGTGTTTGGTGCGCCAGCAGAATGCTTGGTGGATGGAGGCAAGGAGTTTGAAGGCGAGTTCAAGCAGTTGTGCAGAGATTGCCTGATTGACCGGCGAGTCACCTCGCCAGACTCACCAGAAGGCAATGGGCTGACCGAGCGAGTGGTACGCACGATGAAGTTCTGCTTTAAGAAGCTTGCCTTGGAGAAGGGTCTCGATTACGAGTGGGATGAGCAGCTCTGGCCACTGGTGCTGAGCTATAATGCAGCACGCCAGGAGTCCACGGGGGTGGCGCCGTTCACCATGTTGTTCGCCCAAGAGGCAGTAGTGCCGCCTGATTTGAAACAGGCACCCAGCATAGATTTTGCTGTTGAGGTCGAAGATGAGAAGGATGCCAGAGTCAAGGACCTCCACCAGAGAGCACAGGTGGTGAGGCGGTTGATGGTACACGCTGGTTGCAGCCTGGAGGTCGCACAGCATCGTGATACATTACATTACGAAGGGAGAAAGGGTGGGGGCTACGAGCCTAGTCCACACCAGTTCAAGGTGGGCGATTTCGTCTACATCAGGCAGAAGCCCCGCAGCGGCATGGAGGTCGCGACCAAATCAGCCATCCTGAAGCTGGTCAAGATACAGCGAGATGGTGTGGTGGTGCTTGAGGACGCCACCAAGTTAAGAGAGAAGAGCACCGTGCAGAGCATCGCGCCATGTCACCTACAGGTGAAGGATCAGTATGACTGCAGTGCAGCCGTTCCCAGTAAGCACCTAGCATGTGAAGTTTGCAGGAAGACCGATGGGGAGGCAGAGATGCTGTTGTGTGACGCATGCAACAGGGGGTATCACTTGTGGTGTCTGACCCCAGCACTGGATGGAGTACCAGAAGGCGAGTGGCTATGCCCCATGTGCTCAGGCACGGGGAGGCAAGCCGCCAATGCCGAGGTGCAGACCCAGAAAGACGAGAGCTCTGGTGCCCTAGAGGACAAATTGGGCATGAAGGAGCAGCAATTGAATGAGAAGCTGTCGGCGGAGATGCGCCTGTTGCCAGCAGACGTGGGTCCTCGTCGGGTGGTGAAGGGAGACAAGTTCCAGCCTTGGCATGCCATTTCATCGAGAGAGATGCTGTTGAAGGAGGAGGACATGTTCTTGGGCATGCCTGATCAGATTGACTGGGGAAGACAGGACAAGCTCTCTGAGGCTGTGCAGATCTTCATGCCAGGGCATTGGAATGAGGGGCATCGCACGGTGCTGAGCAAGAAATATCGGGAACAGAAGGCTATGGCAAGACATCTGAGGGATGCACCTCTTATGCCTGCGCTGGCTGAAGAAGAAGTTGAAAGACGAGGAGAGCTGAGGCACATGACCAAGGCTCAGGTGAAAGAAGCCAGCGCGCTGCAGTGGGGGCTCGAACTGGTTATCACAGTGCCCTCTGAGGTGAGGCGTTTGGCGACAGAGGTGGACTGGAAGTCCGTCAATGGCGTGTGGGACCCGTGGGCAGGCACTGGGTCATCAGTGAGGTGATGGTAGAGCAATGGCCGCAGTTGAGATTCATGAACAATGACTGGAACTCTCAGTTGGGTTGGCCTGAGGCGCATGATGCACTTCAGCCGGGTAATTATCGCATATGGAAGGAGAAGTATGGTGTCTGTGACGCCGTGGTGACTTCGCCTTGGTTCGCAGCGCTGGATATCGCGTTCCCGTTGGCAGTAATGGCCAGTCGTGTGGTGGCATGTGTCCATGTTCCATCTTACTATTTAACAGACATGACCGAGAGCAGGGCTGCGTACTTCAGACGATTGAGTCAGACAGGACGCTTGCATGTGATTGGGCATCTGGAACATGGACCTATTGGCCGCAGGTGTATGTGGGTCTTGGTGTTCAAGAACCCACTGGTCAGAGCCAGAATGTTACAAGGCGGAGAAGGTGAAGGCATTGGTATGTTCACTTTCAGTTTGGGCAAGTTCATGGCAGATGGTGATACGACCCAGTATGCTGAGCAAGCCCACATTTGAGTCTGTGCTACTGCACGCAGCAGCTACAGATGGGGGATGTTGGAATCTGGGCTTGCATGTAAGAGTTCAGCGTTCGATAACAGGGTATCAGAATTTTAAAAAATTTGTAGCTCTACGATCTTATGCTGTGTTGAGAATTGCTCGATCAGTTACCGGCACCAGTGGATATTAATGATGCTTATGATCAGTCGCGAGTGTTAAGTTCGTTCGATTCCGAGATTGTACCATCATATGCACGCGTTTGCGACAGCTGTAACAAACGCCGGCTTCTCATGGTACCGCGCCGGGTTTGTTCAGCTGGTGACACGCATGACAGTGGTGACAGCATGACAGGCTTTGTGAAGATGACCATCTGTGAGATGCAGACTTGTCAGAGAAGATATAGTCACCATCAGGTGACCAGAGAATGATAAGACGAAGATGGCAGTGACTCCTTTGCCGCTGACGTGTCAGTCAGAATGCGGTAAACGGTAACATTGTTAGAGCTGGCATGGGATAATGACTTTCCATTGGCCAGATGAAGATTTAAGGGCTAGAACCCGTTACAGTTTTGGGAAATGTGACAGGACATTGAGATATAAGTAGACTCTGACCGAAGGTCAGGCTAGTGGACTCATTATTGTTTTGCCTTCGCAAGTACCAGGTGGCTGTTCGCGTGCCAGTGCTAGAGTGCTAAGACAGTTCTGCTCACAGCTTTTGTACACATAATAATTCGTATTTTGTGATATAATATCAATTTTGACGGATATATTTTACTGCTGTTTTCATACTTTTTCATGTTGGAATCTGGGCTTGCATGTAAGAGGTCAGCGTTCGATAACAGGGTATCAGAATTTTAAAAAAATTTGTAGCTCTACGATCTTATGCTGTGTTGAGAATTGCTCGATCAGTTATCGGCACCAGTGGATATTAATGATGCTTATGATCAGTCGCGAGTGTTAAGTTCGTTCGATTCCGAGATTGTACCGTCATATGCACGCGTTTGCGACATATTGTTGTTGGCTGATCAGTTCTTCGTCACACATCTGACTCAGGCGACTGATAGATATGGAGTCATGCAGTTTATTGAATGCCCCCACTTCGATATCTTTTAGCACGTCCTCGTGGGTTATCACGGCACTTTTGAGTTCAGTCTCGCTCAAGGCATCTCCCACTGCAGATCCAATGGCTGCACGAAGTTCTTGTAGCTTGCCATTCACCTCGTCATATTTCTTCTGCGCGCGTGGAGCTTTTGGGCGCCTCCCTTCTCCTGCATCTTCATCCTCAGATAACTCGTCTTCATCCCCGGGATTAGCTTCCTCGGCATCGGTATTAATGAGCTCTTCCTCGTCGAAATGAGTCGCATCATGTTCTTTGGCTTTCGCTAGCCTGTATTCCAAGAGACACACGTGAATACAAAGGGAAGCTTCACCCTGAGACAATGCTATTTCTCTTAGCTACACCTTCACACGGACCACTAAGTCCCCCGCCTCCTCGTGGTGTGGTCTGGGCACTATTGAGGACCTCGGTCTTGATTGAGACCGAGGTCCTGAATAGTTGGCAGAAGGGGGGGCAAGCACGCATTGCATGTCATCAGTGGAAGCACCGTTCCGAAAATGCAAGCGCAAAAGCATGACATTTGAAAGGTGGGATGCACAAGATGATGAGCATGGGGAACTGCGATGTAAGAGCAACCCTGGTTCTGTGAACTTGGGGTTCAGGATGCATCATTGGCTCCGGCTCCAAGCACTCGAGGCTCAGGCTGCGACGCATCATCTGCTGTGCCTCGGGGCACTCAGGGCTCAAGCTGACACGCATTATCATTATGCATCATCAGCTCCAGCACACTGCTCTCAGGGATCATGCGTTCCCTCAAGCTCGCACGCGTCGGTGGCGCAGGCTGCATATCCTCAGGCTCGCACGCGCCGGTGAGGCAGGCTGCCTCCACTCGGGCTCGCTCGCACCGGTGGCGCAGGCTGTATATCCTCAGGCTCGCACACGCCGGAGAGGCAGGCTGCATATCCTCCGGCTCGCACGCGCTGGTGGCGCAGGCTGCATATCCTCAGGCTCGCACGCGCCGGTGAGGCAGGCTGCCTCCACTCGGGCTTGCTCGCACCGGTGGCGCGGGCTGCATATCCTCACGCTCGCACGCGCCGGTGGCGCAGGCTGCATATCTTCAGGCTTGCAAACGCCGGTGGCGCAGGCTGCCTCGACTCGGGCTCGCACGCGCCGGTGGCGCAGGCTGCATATCCTCAGGCTCGCACACGCCGGAGAGGCAGGCTGCATATCCTCAGGCTCGCACGCGCCGGTGAGGCAGGCTGCCTCCACTCGGGCTTGCTCGCACCGGTGGCGCAGGCTGCATATCCTTATTAGGCTCGCACACGCCGGAGAGGCAGGCTGCCTCCACTCGGGCTTGCATGCGCTGGTGGCACAGGCTGCCTCCACTCCGGCTCCCACGCACTCGTGGCGCAGGCTGCATTCCCTTCGGCTCACATGCAAGCGTGGCACAGGCTGCCTCCACTCCGGCTCGCGTGCGCCGGTGGCGCAGGCTGCTCATCCTCAGGCTTGCACGCGCCCGTGGCGCAGGCTGCATATCCTCGGGATCGCACGCGCCAGTGGCACAGGCTGCCTTCCCTCAAGGTCACACGCGCCGGTGGCGCAGGCTGTCTCCACTCCGGCTCGCACGCGCCGGTAGCGCAGGCTGCCTCCACTCCGGCTTGCACGCGCCCGTGGCGCAGGCTGCGTTCCCTTCGGCTCACATGCAACCGTGGCACAGGCTGCCTCCACTCGGGCTTGCACGCGCCGGAGAGGCAGGCTGCCTGCCCTCGGGCTCGCACGCGCCAGAGAGGCAGGCTGCTTGCACTCGGGCTCGCGCGCGTCGGTGAGGCAGGCTGCCTCCACTCGGGCTCGCACGCGCCGGAAAGGCAGGCTGCATAACCTCAGGCTTGCACGCGCCGGTGGCGCAGGCTGCTCATCCTCAGGCGTGCACGCGCCCGTGGCGCAGGCTGCATATCCTCGGGCTCGCACGCGCCAGTGGCGCAGGCTGCCTTCCCTCAAGGTCACACGCGCCGGTGGCGCAGGCTGTCTCCACTCCGGCTCGCACGCGCCGGTAGCGCAGGCTGCCTCCACTCCGGCTTGCACGCGCCCGTGGCGCAGGCTGCGTTCCCTTCGGCTCACATGCAACCGTGGCACAGGCTGCCTCCACTCCGGCTTGCACGCGCCGGAGAGGCAGGCTGCCTACCCTCGGGCTCGCACGCGCCAGAGAGGCAGGCTGCTTGCACTCGGGCTCGCACGCGCCGGAGAGGCAGGCTGC
>LGRX02003828.1:0-60129 GCA_001247695.2 Cymbomonas tetramitiformis | reverse complement strand
CCACACCACGCCACCGCCCTCTGTGCCACACCTCGCCACCGCCCTCTGTGCCACACCTCGCCACCGCCATCTTTGAATGCCTCGCCAACAATCGTGCAACCTGCAGCACTCTGACACACGCTTTTCCGTTCAACCTGCAGCACAGGCTGGCGCCGCTGCAGGCGCACACAGTGCTACCCGAGGCAGAGGGGAGCTCGGACCTCCAAATTTTTCAACGCCTCCAGACCTTCGATCTGCTGCAAGAAGTTGCTTTGTAGGAAGAGGCATGTCAGCTGTGCGCGAACCAACCCGGGGAGACACACTCCGTTACCCAGGCCTCAATATGCTGGATCTCTTTCCGTCCATGCTGGTAGGTGGTATCACGGCGGTTGCGTCAACAGGCTTTGGGGCACCAAGGAAGGGCGCGTCGTGAATGAGGCCTTGCTGCTGTATCTGCAGGTCGTCGTGGACGAATCAATGCCGCCAATAGGGTTCTTCGCGCGCTAGGTCAGAGTGTGGGGCTCCATGGGGCCTCCCGTGTGGGGCTGTGGCGTTGCGTCTGGCCCAGGGCCTTAGGGGTCGGGCTGCAAGCTTGTGGCTAGGACCGCGCGTCGCGGCTCGGACCTGGTGATGCCTCCTTTGCAAATGTCACAACCGCTGCTCAGATTCTAGACTGCGGTTCGAGCAGCAGGTAACGGCCGTGCCAGTTGTCCAGTCGCCACTCGCTACCCAGGATGCTATACAACCCTCAGAGTCGTTGGCGGGCTGCAGCACATAATTGGGGCGCAGCGCACCTTATGGAAGCGCTCGAGGTTCTCGATTGTCGAGATTTTGTTCCGCTCGAGCCAAAGCGTTTGAACCTGGGCAGGAGCAAAGGGGATTGGGAGGCCTGAGTGCGTAAAGTTGTGTCGCGTTGGAGGTGTTTGGCGTCTACAGCTAGCAACAGAGTCACTCACATCACTCCTGTGCATCGTAGCGCCTCTTCTTTCAGTCGGTAGCCGAGTGAATTTTGCCGACATCCAGGTCGGAGTGCGTGAACACAAGGCGGTTCTGCAAACCGCGACCAGTTCAAGGAAAGAGGGTTTGGTATCCATATCGAACGTAAACGCACGATAGCGCTTCAGAACCCTAACCCGATGGGGAATTTCCGTCCCCGATGCTTACCAACCATGCAAGCGACCCTAACCATTCAAGACCTCGTTCTGGGATGCTGGTGAAGTCCCTGCCTCGGAGTATATCTTTATGCTCTCGTCGATTCGAAGGAAGCGGTGACCGTTCAGCTGCAGTTGCGTCGTCGCAAGTTCAAATGATGGCATTCCCGTCTCCTGCAGGCAAGTGGGGTCAGCACCGACGCGCGCGAAGTTTCTCCGCCACAAAGTTAGCCCTGCTGGAAACTCCTCGGCGAAAGCGTGACACTATTTGCGGTGGATATCGTAGCCTGCATGCGGGCACAATGTAACATTCTGTGGGCGAAAATTTCGCGCGAGACGCGCGGCTCCCCACCTTGCAGATGTTGCGCAGAAAAGCAGCGCTCATCTCGTTCCCTCCAGGGCTTGGTCCAGAGGCGGGCCCGCCGTTCAAATTCACCTCTGCCAAACGGAAACACGCAGGATGTCCCGAAACACACCTGTCTGGTCTTAGCGACAGCGCAGATTACGTACGAAATACACCGAAAGAATACCTGAACAGGCGACGCGTTCGCCATCTTTCGTGCGGAGAACAATACGCGAAGGGCACTTCAAACGAGGTGTACCTGTGTTTGGTTGGCTGCACGTAACTTGAAGATCGAAGCTGGTGTCGCAGAACTCGCAGGTGATTTGGTTGTCTCTCGTCCACATCCTGCAACCCCGGCATCTCTTCATGATATCCTTTTTGCAGTCCACCACGGCTTCCAACAGTAGTTGCGGGACGCGATCCCTGCGCTGGTGAGTTGTGGTTGAATAAAACCCCCCCGCCCGCTCGCCCTCCGCTCGCCAGCCGGTGCGCTCGGCTGGAAAGGACACGTTACGTCAGTGCAGAACGCGGACGTGGAGGTGCAGACTGCATCGCGGACGTGGAGGCCAGATTGTGCTGACTCTGCGGAAGACCTTCGTCAATAATTTCCGGGTCTGTCATAATATATGACATTCCGATAGATGTAAGATGATGAGTTTCTGCCAAAATCGCCAACGGGAAAAACAATCAACAATGCCACAAATTTCAAAAAAAGTTTTTTTTTCTCACTTTGCCTGCTTTCTCTGTAGAGCTTGTGCACCTTTGCCGAGCAAGCTCTCTCTGCAGCCATTCAGCCATGCCTCCGAAAAAGAAGCAGCGAACAGAGGTTGAGATCGATGCCGAAAGCTTGCCTCGTGTTAACGCATCGATGTCTGTGGCCGCCTTGCAAAGAGAGGTCACAGCCCGAAGAGAACAAGGGGTGATCGACTTGGGTAAGGAAAATCTTCTTGAGGGATCCATATGCCTTTCAGAGACCCGCGAATACCAGGGATATCTAGCAGTGTTAGAACTCATGCGAAAGGAGCAAACAGAGTTGACAGAGAAACATATGAGGGACGTCCGTCAACAGCAAGAAGAGGCGAGCAAGAAGTGGGAACAGAAGTGGGAACAGCAAATAGAGGCGGAAAGGATTAGAAATATGCAACTCGAAAAAGAAAGACAAACACGAGAAGATGAAACACATTCTCGAGCCCACCTGCACGTACACCAGTGCATGCCTTCAATACACGGTTGCCCTCTTGCCCGCACGCAAGATCTGAAAACTCATGGCGCAGCGCGAGGCGGAGTTTGTGGCAACAGACGTTCCTTTCGCAGTGCCCGGAACCCTGAAGGATGTGACCAGGAGTGCATCTGGACGTGTGAGAAATGCGATTTCGACATTTGTAAGAGCTGCTACGACTGGCTGGCCCTTCCCGAAGACGTGCGTGTAAGAACACAAGACGAGCACGCGCGCGCTCAACAGAGGCAGCGGGAAAAAGAAGAAAAGGAAATGAGAGCACTGGAAAAAAAGAGAAGATTGCAGGAGGAAAAGGAACGTAAAGCACAGGAGCTGGCATTCGAGAGAAGCATTGGTGGACCGTTTCCCCCCAAAATAACAAGTCCACCTGCATCGTACAAGCGCACAGAGCTCACGTCAGGCTTTACTGTTTGGTCTTCTTGCGGATACGGTAACGATGGCTGGCACTCTAACAATCCCCCGCCGCAAAAGAAGTATGATTCTACTTACCCTTCACAAGCGGAAGCACAGAAGCGCGCGAAGTTTGTATTCTATATGAAGAACCCCTGGGGATTAGGTGTCGACGCAATGACGGAAGACAACCGGCAGGGCGATGATTGGGGTTTGGAGCATTGCCAAATAAGTACAGGGACTTCCCCAATAGTGCTGCAGATCGCACCGGCTGACTCTGAAGTTTGGACTGTCGGCGTTGTCAAGGCAGCTGCCTTCGCTTCGATTGTGGAGCTGGAAGAGTACGACTGACACTCTTTGTACTGCAGTTGAAGTACAGAAGCAGTCTGTTTGAAGTCGTCCACCTTCTCGTTTACACAGTAGTTTCCACACTATGTCCTGCGAAATATTCTAACTTGACAACCAGTTGATAGTTTCGTCTAAAGCCGGCATCGGCTTGGAAGGGAAAATGTCCACTGCACTTTTGTCGGGACTTTGAGAGTATATGGATTGGATAATAGTGTGATAATGCTTTCATATTGTAGACCACATCAGTTGAATCTTACTCTAAGGATAGTGATGGAGTAGATATTTTCCAAAGTAAAGTCTGGGTGCACCAATCGTACTGGGTAGCGCGTGTCATTTGTTACGACTTGGCGCCACGAGGCGATTGAAACAAGCGGTATTTCAAGCACGAGTTTCTCGTTCATCCTCATATGAGTTTCAGTGTAGACGGAATTATATTCGACCGCAAATATAAACTGATAACTATTTCTGCGGTTTTCACATCTGCAGATTTCTCTCCACGATAGTCGAGCCTACCCGAGTGGCGAGACGAGAATTTCATTGTAGTGATCGAACCACAACATATCGATTCTCCCTCATCATCATCTGACCAGTTAATGTCCGATTTGCTGGCACATATATCGGAGGATACAATGAACACAAACATATGTGTGTGATGGTCCCATCCTTGTGCATGCTGATGATAAATCGCATGGCACTCCCACCACCGTGTGCTCATTCATCAGGTTCGATAGGAAGGACTCCACGGAGGTGAATAATTACGAGTTGTAGGGACGAGCAGCATGTTTCCATAAAAACTTATCTGCGACCTCGTACCTCTCTGCTACCAATATCTGGTGACCTTTTCGATTGAGTAACAGGTTCATTTGATCTTGAGCTTTAAAAGGATATGAGTTATCGCATGGCATATACAAGGACACGACTGGGTTGTGGGCAGACCATACACGCATGCTTCAAAACGAGGTGCTCAGCGCAAATCACCACACGAGGAGGCATATGCACTGCTAGATAGTGACTCCGCATAAGCACGCTGGATCAGGAGCAACGAGCTCGTCAAATAAAATGCATTTTGAAAAAACGTGCGTCACTATCGATGCTACACCTAGATCCGATTTTCTGCGTACGGTAGGGCTGGCCTTTCTATTGGTCCACAGGACTCCGGCACGTCTCAGCCATATAATACTGTGCACCAATGATAACGCGGCATGCACCTTTAGTTGAAACTGCTGCCTTGCCATTTCATCGTTCTATTTTTGACAGATGTCATATGCTACTTTTGTAAGTCAGATTCCACACTACTGAGTTCATCCTGCAAATAGAATAGCCGATAAACAAGTGTCACAACCTCGACCTTGCTCTCTGGAATGATGTCAAACACAATCCTGCAGGAACGGCAGACGAAGCACGTCAAGTCAAGCACGAGTTGGTCAAACAAGAAAGGTTCTGCATGCGATTTGACAATGCTGCACATATTGGATAACACTGCCATTATGCCTTTGGATCACCTGTCAAATCCTCAATCAGCACGAGATACTCCCCAGTCCCTAATTCTACATCAGAAATGTTGTTCATCCCATGCACATATATTCACCTGTTCACTCATGAAAGCCATGAATGCTGCTATCCGTGGTGATTTAACAGTGATCGAAGCCTGCCGGAAGGGACTTCAGTACTCGCCCCAATAAAACAATCATACCGCTCAGACTGGTACGAATCACTACATACGGGGGCATCATAAAGCCCACTGAACACTGACTGATTCAGACCACCGTACGAATGAACTCCCATACTTCCCAAGAACATGTGAGACGTCGCACCTCGACAAATCCATTGTGCCGACTGCGTCGCCTTCCGAGCTGGCCATGTGGGAAGCCAGGACTTTATGAAGTTGGTCGAATGCCTCTTTCCCCACTAAATCTACCGCAGTCTGCCGGCCACGATTCACAACCCCTCACTTCATCCAAATAATTGAGTCCCACTCAACCCCTACCGCTGGGATCCACTGATGTCAACAATCAAGCGCCATTTGACCCCATTACTATGCTCAACAAGCTGCCAATGAATGAGATGAGGAATTTGCATCGATCCAGCTGGAGTTGCGGCACATGCGCCCGAATATTCACACGGCTGCAATACGACGCGCATAACTCTGCGAGCATTCGATGCCAGCAACATGAGCTGCACTATTGTACAAGCACAAAGGCGCTATCCTGATACCTTGCCCCGATGCCTGTGTGGGCAGGATGACACGACAAAATTTCGATTGCAACATCCACATCCCCCAATTGCGCCAATGTGCAGGTACCATCTGACCCCCCCCTGCCCCCCGGTCTCCGGGTGGGGGTACAGAAGACTCCACCTGCTTTGTTCTGTCGACGGCCTCCATCAGGGAGGCCTTGCGCTCCCACAGCTCATCCACCGTCATGTTCATTTCGTCCTCTGTCAGGAACACTGGTCCAGAATCCTCCTCCTCCTCGCTGTCTGCCACGTGCTCGTCTCCCTCCAACACCTCCTCGCCATCTTCCACCTGCTGCCGCGCTCCAATCAGTCAGCCAGCCAGCCAGCCTCCGGCTGTGCCTGATTGTCAATCCTTGATTGTCTTTGGCAGCAGTAATGGTTTTTCCCGGAAAGCAAGCAACGCCTGCTCCCAGCGCTCCGTGCAAACTTGTGCGAAGAGCAGGGGCTCCGATCACGTGTACTCAGCGTGCAGGATGCACCTGTGAGGTTGGGTCCGCCTCGTCTTTCACGCGCCATACGACGTTGTCCTCGTCCACACCCTCCTCGCCGTCCTCGTCGAACCCCTCATAGCCATAGACCCCGAGTTGCGCCATGTGCGGCTCGCACTCCTCCATCCCGTATGTCACACGCAGCACGTCATGCTCGGCATCCATTCCGGCATCCTCACCGGCTCCTACATTCCAGTCACCACAAAGTCACCACTGCAACACCTCTTGACAGCATGCCTTAACGATATGTGGATCCACATGTGAGGTTATAATTGTCTCACAAAGCAAGATCCGCAGGTTCTGTTTCCGTATATCCGCACGCAGTAAAGAAAGGGCTCCTTGGCACTCAGTGCCCGTCAAAGCTGCTGCTTAGGCGGTGGGCGGCTGGAGATGGCAGGCGCTCCAATGCGCAATCTCTCGAGTTTCCCCTCTATGCGCTCGAGTATCACTGGCCCGGACGGTGCAGCCACGGGCGCGGCATCCTGGCAAAGGCTGCACCGATGGGAGCCCTTTTGGACAGTCAGCATGGCAGTACGTAGCGTTGCCTGGCGCATCACCAACATGCGGCTGGGGTTCCCACGCAGACCGGGATGCGTGGAGGCTGCACCTGAGGATGGCGCTGGAGCCTGTCCGCCGAAGCGGAACTCCACGTTTCCACTGTTGGACACCTTGCCGAAGGGGGTCTCCGCGGAGAACGCCCTGAGCCAGGCAGGGGGGAGCGTCCAGCGATCAGCAGGCAACCGATTTCTGGAGTTCCAGAAGGAGCATCGCTGATAACAAGACGGCGTTCAGCTTTCCGGAAGGGGTCGCCTTGATGCATGCAAGGAACGGTCATAACGAAGAAGCTACCTCGGATATCGGTGGGGAGACACGTGGCAATGTACACGACGAAGCTGCGCAGGATTTCGGTGGGATCCGGGGCATGCGGAGTGCTGGGGACGGGAGGGAGGGGGAGCGCACCCAGCGCCTTCAGCAGGGAGGAAATCTGGCATCGGATCGCGCGGGGAGGCTGCGGGTTGCTGAGGCGGCGGCGTGGAGCCTGCCTCACCCTCCTGAGGCGCCCGTCGGTCCGGCGCTGGTGTCTCCTTCCGACCCGCGATCCCTGCCCGCTGACGAATCAGCTCATCTCTGCAAGCGAGGCCCCAGCCCCTTCCAGCCTCAGGACGGCATCGCGGAGCTCCCTCCCCTACGAAAGTGGGAACTCACCGGCGCGCATTGGGAAGCTGCTTGGCCTGTCGCTGCTTCATCAACTGTTCCCTGCAGGTCCTCCCCCGCCCGAAGCACCCTCTTAGCTGAGAATGCTCCCCACCTTCCTTCATCACCGCGCCCTTCACTTGGAATGGCAATGTGCGGCCCAGGAGGCTCAGCGGCGAGGGAGACAGCAGGCACCTGGATGGCCGCATACCCGTCACACCGCCTGTAACAGGCGCACCCCGTACGGCACACCCACGTGGCGGCGGCGGGTGGTCTGGCAGCGCTGCGACAATATCTTTGGCCTGCCCAGGTCCCCGCATGCCAGGGTCAGGCACCGAACCCCTCGCATGCCGCGCTCAAGGTCATAAATATTTAAATATAAGTACAAGTATAAATATATACACACTCATAAGGCCAGTGTGTGCCCTTTACTCTCCGCGGGCAAGGGGCGCAACACGTTGCCACGGAAGCAGGGCGCACGATGGACGGGTGCGATCAAAGAGCTCCGCCGTAGTGCGCTGGGATCGCGTGTCGAAGCAATAAGCAGGGGGCGAGGGGTCTCACCGCTTGGTTGCGTGACCGGGGAGCGGGCGCCTGATTTCTGCGCTCCGCCAGCTGGCGCCCAGCAGAAAGAGGGCGCTCGCCTGCAGAGCTCGGACGGGAAGAAGAAGAAGAGCTCGGCCGCACGACACGCGCAGTTGGCGGCGGCGGCTTCGAGTTGGCCGCTGGCGACGCCGGCCGCCTCTGTGCGGAAGGGGGCAGTGGCCTGAGAGCAGCCATCCCCAAGAAGGTACCATCTGCCCACTCTCAGTGCGGCGCAAGCAGCAAAGCTCACCTGCGCCGGCTGACCGTGAGGGAAGACTTAAAGGCATGTCATGTGTGTCATTACCCTCTTGTGTGGCGCACGCCAGGGTGCCACCTGCCATCCATCGTGGGATCCATCCGGGCAGAATCCAGGGCTGCCAACCCATGGCGTCATGGCGTGTAGCAGTTGCTCGGCTTCGTGCGCATTCGATCTAGCGATACAACTACAGTTCTGATATAGCAGCCACGATCTAACGGCACACATCGTCCCGGACACCGCCTACACAGCAACTGTGGCGCCGCAGGAAAAAAATACAGGCATGTGCTGACATAGCCGTGTCCATGCACTGCTGATGCGGAGTCACGATACAGAGGTCAAGAAACACAGCCGTCATGAGACACAGTAGTCATGCGACGTAGTGGTCAAGAGACACAACAGTCACAAGAAGTAACGGGGATGAGACCAGGAGTCGAGAGACGCATATGTGACGCAGATGTCACGAGACAGAGCAGTCATTCGAAGCAACAGGCATGAGACCAGGAGTCAAGAGAGGCAGATGTCATGAGACACAGCAGCCATTTGACGCAGAGGCCCACAGACAAAGCAGCCAATTGACACAGAGGCTAAGAGCCACAGCAGACATGTGACGCAGAGGTCATGCAACACGTGAAAGGGCGCAAGCAAGGAGGCGAGAGCAGCTGCAGCGCTCCGCACTGGGGGCCGGCTGTTGGGCAGATGCATGCATCGGGCGCATCGAGTGCACAGAACTGCAAACGTGTAAATGAGGGCACATGCCGTCACCTCCGCCCCCCTGATGAGCTCGCCTCCGCCCCCCTGATGAGCTCACCTCTGCCCCCCTGATGAGCTCACCTCTGCCCCCTGATGAGCTCACCTCTGCCCCTGATGGGCTCACCTCTGGCCCCCCTGATGAGCTCACCTCTGCCCCCTGATGACCTCTGCCCCCTGATGAGCTCGCCTCTGCCCCCTGATGAGCTCGCCTCTGCCCCCTGATGAGCTCGCCTCTGCCCCCCTCCCCCCTCTGCCCCCTGATGAGCTCGCCTCTGCCCCCTGATGAGCTCGCCTCTGCCCCTGATGATGAGGCTCGCCTCTGCCCCCTGATGAGCTCGCCTCTGCCCCCTCTGCCCCCTGATGAGCTCACCTCTGCCCCCTGATGAGCTCGCCCCCTCTGCCCCCTGATGAGCTCGCCTCTGCCCCCTGATGAGCTCGCCTCTGCCCCCTGATGACCCCCTGATGAGCTAGCCTCTGCCCCCTGGGCTCACCTCTGCCCCCTGATGAGCTCGCCTCTGCCGCTGGATCCGCTCCTCTCTGCGGCGCAGTCCTCGGCGGGACGCGGGCCGCAGGCGCGGGAGCAGGCACTTTGTCCGCTTTGCCCTCGACGTTCCTCGAGCCGCCCGGCCTGCCCTCCGGGCTCTTCGCGGCGTCCGGCTGTGCCTGCAGGATGTCCTGGAGGATCTGGGGCCGCTTGTCACCTCCGGGCGAGGCCTTTGCGCCTCTCCCCCCTCCTGCCGCCGCCGCCTTGCCTCGGTCCTCCCCTCGATCAGAGGGTCCATCCGAGGGCCGAGCAGCCACGTTATCCCCCACCCGGCCTGCTGCCCTCCCCGGGTGGTCGCCTCGCTCCCCTGCGTCTGCCTTCGCCTTGGCAGCTGCTGCCGCGGATCCTCCTGCCCCACGCTCTGCTGCCTTTGCGCCAGCACCGCCGCCGCTCGGATCCCCAGACGCAGCCGCAGCAGCTGCTGCAGTAGGGGCGCCCTTTACCCCTCCTGCCCCCCCAACCTTGCCTCGTTGCTCAGACACCCCCTCCGCCCCGGCTTTACCACGTTCCGCAGCTTTTCCGCCGGCGTTAGCTCCCGGTGCCGCAGACGGGCCCTTCAGTTCTGCCTCGCCCCGCTTCAGACCCACGCCCCGCGCCCCTGCGGGCCGCGCCCCTCCTCCCACTGCCTTACCCCCAGCCCCACCCGGCAGCGGCCCGGCGCCATCGACGCGCCGCCCCACCTGTGTTGCATTTCCCAACGCACCACCCTCCACACACCCCGCACGTGTCAGGCTGCGAAAGGTGACTGACGCGAGCTCCGCCCTGGCCTTGGAGGCATGCGCAGGTGGCTGCCACGAGTCCGACAGCTGCGAGGATGCGTCAGCGCTGCCGGGTGCAGGGCACGCCAACCAAAGTTCACCAACCAATTTCCTGCGCGAGGTGAAAGCACACAGCGGAAGGCCAGGCCACAGCCCGCACCCTAGAGCCACCGGCATTTCAAATGGAAGGCACCCGGCGAGCAGCGCAGCGCATGCACCTATGCGCGGCTCAGGCGCATCGATATGCATGCGCAGACGATGACCACGCGGATCAGGCGTGGGTCATCACCATCTCCTTTTCATGGCATCATCACCAGAGACCGGGAGGCTTCCTACCCACACTGCAAATCATGGTCGACGCAGCCTCGCGCCGAGCCCCTTCCCCTAGGACTTCATGCAGCCCCTCCCATGTTTGGCGGGAAAATAATCTGAGGTCTGTTTCCGCTGGCTTTGTAACGGGCTTGCATAATAGCGGTGACTGTCATCCACACCATAGCAATGCGATGTTCACTGAGGCGGTGGGCAGCCCTCGTAAGAAAAGATTAAAAATAATTCAACAAGTCAAAGAATACCGAAAATATCGAGAAAAATTTCCCGACAGCTCAGGGACAAGGGTGGGGGTGCGGGCATGGGCGGGTGGGTCTAGATGGGTGTAGGCACCGCGCCAGGCTTGGCCACGGAGGCTTCTCGCCCCTGCTGCATTTGGCTTGGCCTTAGCAGCGCCGGCGGAGGGTCCATTGTCCGCGGTACCGGGCCGGCTGGTGGGAGTACGGAGGATCGCGCCCCACCTCAGCTGCATCACCGCCCTCCGCCCCCCTTCCACCACCCTTCAAGTGCTGCACGCTCACCACTAGCACCCATGAACCAGTGCCCGTTGTGTGCTATGCCCGAGGTGTGCGGGCAGCTTGACATTGCAGCAAGTGCGCCACCCTCCATGTGCAACCGGCGAGGTCCCCCCGCCCCGCCACACTGGGGACTCTTCCATATGCAACCAGCAAAAGCCTCCCCTCCCCCTCATACTGCAACCCCCTACATGCGAAAGCAGCAAAGGCCCCTCCCTCAGGCCCCACTCCAATTTGCAACGAGGAAAGACCACCAGGCTCCATCCATGTACATCCAGCAAAGGCGCCTATCGCCAGGGCCGGCATGGCTTGAGGGGGTTGTGCGTCCCCCTACCACATGCGCAACAGATAAGACAAAGCCGCCCGGGTCTGAGGAGGTTGGGTGAGAAACTCTGCTTGCCCAGCTGGGCATGGTGCTGTATTTCCTTGCATCTGAAACGACCGTGCTCTGAGAGCCGTGGCATCTAGCACAGCGATGCCAACCTGCATGACCGAGATGCAGCTCCGCGTTTGGACCACCTTGGAAGAGGGGGGTTGCGAGGGAGTCACCGCGCTGGCAGCTCGATGCTGAGGTCCTGTGCTGCCTTGCGGAACGAAGACATGGTTAGAAGCGCTTTGCAGTCGGGCCGACGCGACGCATTCTGCCCGGCCCCATCCCTCCTGCGCCTAAGCCCGGCATCTGGCAGCAGCAGGCATGCCGCTTGCGCCTCAGCAGGAACGCACAGTGTTCAGTCTTGAGAAGGACAGGGCAGCGGCCCGGGAAGGCGTGGCCGGCCAGGAGGTGTGGGGGCAAAGAAAGCAGGGAGACGACGGACATGGGAAAGACAGAGCTTGATGATGTGGACGAGATCGTTAGAGTATCCTTTGATGAGGCCGTAGTCCAGCTTCCCACGTAATATCTTCATGAACAAAGCTGCCCCCGAAAGTACGACAAGTTCAGAGGATGCTGCAGCAGTGTCAAGTCTGCACACGGAGGCACGGGAGGTTGCAGCGGGCCCGACGGCCTGTGCAGAGGAGGGCGGCTGTGCAGAGGCGGCCTGGCCCGCGATCACGGTTACAAAGGTGAGCGCAAAGAGAGGGCCGCCAAAAGCAGGCGCAGAGGCCGCCGGGCACCAGGGCACACACCTCCTTGATTGTCTGCACTGAAGGGGTGTCTAAGAGTGCAGCATTCGTAGAGACAAACGCTGTCCCCCAAAACCTCGACCCGGTGAGCCCTTCAGCCGTGACACTCTCCCCCACCCCTTCACCCGTGCCACTCTCCCCCACCCCTTCACCCGTGACCTCTCCCCCCACCCCTTCACCCCGTGCCACTCTCCCCACCCCTTCACCCGTGACACTCTCTTCACCCACTCTCCCCCACCCCTTCAGCCGTGCCACTCTCCCCACCCCTTCACCCGTGACACTCTCCCCCACCCCTTCACCCGTGACCAGGCACCACCCCTACGCTGCAAGTCCCTCAGCCATGCCCTTACCAACTCCCCGTGTGATGGTGTCCCTGCCAGCTTGTAAAGGCACACTCCAGATCCCGGCACCGGCCGTACAGCGCTCGGTGTTCCCATGAGTCATACAGGCCCTCGGTCGAGCAGGCGTGCAGCAGATCCCGGCACCGGCCGTACAGCGCTCAGTGTTCCCATGGGACATACAGGCCCTCGGTCGAGCAGGCGTGCAGCAGATCCCGGCACCGGCCGTACAGCGCTCGGTGTTCCCATGAGACATACAGGCCCTCGGTCGAGCAGGCGTGCAGCAGATGCATGCTGGTGAAGAGGGTGCCACACCCCAGAGCCCACACGTCCGACTTGTTATTATACGGCTTGCCTTCGCACAGCTCCGGGCTCAGGTAGTACGGTGTTCCCACCAGAGTCTTGGCGAAATTGGTTTGGGTGCTCAGCACCTGCGTTGAAATACGCGTTGCTTCAGTCCATGCTTGACACAGCACGCGAGACAGCATAGGTTCTGATGCCAGGGGTCATGAGACAGCATGCGAGATAGCATAGGTTCTGATATTAGGGTTCATGAGACACCATGCGAGACAGCATAGGGTTCTGACACTAGGGTTCTTGAAACAGCTTGCGAGACAACGTTGGTTCCGACACTAAGGTTCGATGGAAGCCTAACGCGGTCAGGTGCAATTGTCAGGAGCGAGCCCAACTGCTGTCGAAGCAGCTGTCTGCGCTAGCAGGTGCAATGTGCACACCGGCATGCAGACAAGCCGCCGTACAGCTCCCCCCCACTAGACACAAGCATCCCGATGGATTCTCCCACGTACAAACCGGCATCCCTGCTGTGGCCCCCACGCAGGCTGAGGCAGTCCTTCGGTCCCTCCTATGTACGAACGGGCAGCCCTACAGGCCTCCATCGGAAGGCAATGCAGGTGCGAGCTGCAGCTGCAGCTGAAGTTTCGGAGCGGTCTCGGGACACGGCGTGGTGTCACAGGGGGCCGAGTGTTAAGCCAGGTCGGAAGCACAGCGCGCCCGAGAGATGTATCGTCCTTCACCAGAAAACCGAAGGAAGCCGCGTAAGGAAGTGCTTGAAAGACAGAGCAGGGCCGGGGCGGGGCGAGGGCGCGGCCAGAGGCAGCGGGTTCGCCGGGAGGGGCGGGTCCTGGAGGCATACCTTGCTGACGCCGAGGTCACCGAGCAGCGCGCTGTTGTTGCGATCCAGGAAGATGTTGAGGGTCTTGATATCGCGGTGCAGGATGTGCTTGCCGTGTAGGTGGAAGAGGCCCAGCACGATTTGGATGAGGAACTTCCAAATCTCTCTCTCAGGCAGCGTCTTTCCACGTTGGGCCTGGCCAACCACGAGGCGCGGCAGCTCGACACTTTCAAGGAGACGCAAAACGCGTCCCGCTCCCTCGCACGGCTCTCCCTTGAGGGCGTATCAAAGGCGTCAGACGCGCTCCTCGCTCCGTGTCAAGCGGGCCACCGAGTGCGGAGTGCGTCCTGATCTCTCTCTGCTCAGGCTTCTCAACATAGCGCATCTTTCAGAGGTTAACGGTGAATCGCAACAACATCAAGTCAACAGGGGCTTGGATTTGCATGTCGTCCTTGCAGTGAAGAGTAAAAACGGTGAGAGATGTGACGAGCTCCCAAACCCACCACCACATCAGGCATATCGCAATACGAGCTCGTCATCCCTTCACACATGCCATCGATGCACAAGGCTGTGTTTCAAAGTTCAAAGATATAGTCAGGCGAGGAGTCCAACCAAAAACCCTCATCTGTCCGTTCCAGGACAACCTCAGACCCTCGTGGGATGGAACATGCATGTATGGGCCCTCGCACTTGACACAGTGAACGCTGAGCCTTCTTTCCTTCGCAACCATAACATGCACGGTGACTACACAGACAAATCCTGTCCGGGTTCCAGATATTTGGATGCAGGTGGACGGATGAAGCGCCACCTTGAGGTGATCGTGCAGGCATCCGTTCTCGGCAAACTCCATGACGATGTGCAGCTTTCGCCCGGCTGTCCACATTTCCCGTGTTCGTTCAGTCGTGTGCAACGAGCCGAAGCGCGAAAGGTTGTGAGAGGGTACAACCAGCGCTAGAGAGTTCAGAAAAATGCAGCTTCGCTCTGGTTTTTGCAGAGTTATCGCGAAGAACGTGGTCGACAGGTCCCCTTGAGACGTCCAGAAGCCCCGACTACTCTTCCTCACATACATTTTCGAATCGTATTCGGGCCTGAAACGTCTGATTGTACACATACCAATAAAAGAATCATAATATTTGACGATGTACTTGTTGTTAACTGATGCGAGAATCTTCACCTGATATGGTAGTGCTCGTCAGCGAGAAGCATGCCACGGGGCGGGACACCTCACAGCAATGGACCAACGCACCGATATATGTAATCCAAAAATTCCTTTGGCTCAAATATGTTTCGCAACTCGCAGAATGTAGAAAGGTAAAAACGAGTGAACTCGGGGGATTGTTCAAAAAAGGACTGCCACTTTTGTTCCCACACAGAAGTACAGGCTGTTTGATGGCACGAGCTCGACAAACGGGAAAATGTTATCCACGAGTAACGCAAGATTTCTGCAAGGCAATTCGAGTAACAGAGGCAATTTGACCTCGTTTAAGGCTTCTTGTTGCTCGCGATTGTTCATGGCCCCCATATCAATCTCTTTGATGACATACGTCTCCTTATCCTCTGCGAGCACACCGTTCTGACTGAGATGAGCTGCCAATTCACAGCTGATGAAGAGCTGGACGTTATCCCCCTACCTTTCCTTAAGCATTTGTAAACAACGCCAAAGGATCCCCTCCCCAGAACTTTGCCGATAACGAAATCGTCTTTACAGGACCTCCGCGTCGCCATGCTGCAGAATTTCACACAGGACAACACACAGTTATGCTAATTGAGACGTGTTCAGCTCTTGCATTTACGGAGGAATATGAGAGCCACGGCATTGATCCTGTGGATACGAAGAATTTCAGCCGCAGACGATAGAGGTCCTGCTCGGGTGCGTTCACAGAGTGAATGCCACAACACGGGATGATGCTCTCTGTCTCTCTTGAAACTCGAGGCTGGCAGACTCGACTGTACTAAATGTTTCGCTCTCGGCTCGTTTGAAAACATTCTAGATTATTCGACATCACATGCGTGATCCATCCGATCATTTATCCTCTCGTCTGTGCCGATGCTGGGACGACGCTCATCTATACGATTTATACGGTGTCACTAAAGGCTCTCGATAGTCAATTAGTCATAGACTCGTCTGCGTCTGTCGATAGACTCAAGACTGTCGTATCATGTCTAATCGTAATGTCTATCGTATGCCAGATTCGCAGCCTGCGCTTATGATAAGTCGCTATGATAGGACAGGATAGGGGGGGGTCACGACTATCGCTTCTGATACAACCTACGATACGATACGATATCGCTACGATCAGAGCATCAGACTATCGTAATCGACTATAAAAGCGTTCGATGAAATTTCATATGCTGTTTTTGCTGAGACGGAGACGTGAGACCGTGACATGACACCCCTCACGCGACGGGTAGGTATCATATGAGATACGATAGGATACATGAACGTCTACTGTACGTGTCTCGTCTGGACGAAGGTTTTTTGTTTGCATGCAAGAAGGGAGAAAACAGTGGAGTGCAGTACACGTTGTGTTCTGAAGATTGAGTATACGATTTAGGTATGTCCAGCTTCATCTGATTTTTGACGGATGGGTCTGTGCTCTCACTAGCCACAAACTATGATTTGAAGCAACTTCATTTGATCGGAGTGTCACCGTTGTTCCGGGCGTTGTCCACGTTATCCTGTCACACACTTTTCGAAGTCTATTCAGACAGCGCCGTCTCTCTCGCTCGCATGCAAATTGTGGTGCATAATAATCGCGCACTACTAATACGATTGACGAGTCATGTTGCCTTTGGCAGGTGAACTTCGCAATTTTGTGAGAAATGGCTTCATACACCCCCATAGCGGCGCCAGCGATCATCCCCAAACTCTATGTTCCAGTCAAGGGTTTGAGCAGAGCGCTTCGCAAGTGCACCTATCGAACAGCTAAAGGTGTGAACAGGGCGTCCGTGATACGTGCCGTCGATAGAACTTCATCACCTTCAGCTGCAAGAGATACACGTGATGAGCTGGAGATTCATCGAAGAGAGCTCTTAGCAGGAACCGCACTCGGCCTCTGCCTAACAGCGCTGCCGGAGAATGGTTTGTTGGGCGTGGGAAGCGCTCTTGCAGAAGACGCCGTGTTCTGGGACGGCGTCGGTAGACGACCGCATGCGGTAATCACGGGTGCCAACACTGGCATTGGGAAGGCTGCAGCAGGTTCGGAATATCCGACGGCACTCAAGACAGCGCACAATTTTCTTGCTATAAAATATGGCACAAATGTTGATTTTGTGCAGAACACTTCAGACGAACTCCCTAAATTTATTGAAGCATCGGCACGTATTCTCAAAAGTTCATATCAAATACACGAGTGCCCCGTGTCACCTAGTGCGCAGAGTTGTACTCTCTCTCCTGTTTTCAGTTATTCCGTAGTATTAGTCTTGACTTTCCAAGTTCCTGAAGCGCTGGTAAATTGAACCGTTAGAACGCATTCTGACCCGCCGGCTGTATCCACGATTCGAAAAACCGCATTTTCATTGCATCGCATGCAGCGGCACCCCATCGCTCACCTTGTTATCCTCCGCGTGCAGAGGAAATGGCGCGGCGCGGATGGGCCGTCACCTTGGCCTGCCGCAGTCCTGCTAAAGCCGAAGCCGCTGCGAAAGAAATCATCGCGGTTACCGGAAGTGACGCGATCGACTGCCGCACCTTGGATCTGGCGTCTCTGAGGAGCGTGCATGACTTCGCGAGCTCCTGGGGCGTGGCGGAAGAGCGCCCCGTGGACGCACTTATCAACAACGCGGGAGTGATGGCCGTCTATCCGCAAGAGTTCACACAGGACGGCTTTGAGCTCACCCTCGGCGTAAATCACCTCGGCCACTTCCTCCTCACCTGCCTCATGGAGGACGCCGTCAAAGCGGGCTCCGTAAACGGCAGGTATTTGTCACGGCTACTCAGCTCGCCTACTTCCCCAAAGAAGTAGGCTGCTCGCTGTAGGCGTTCGATGCTGTGTGAACGCTGGAAGGGGATGCTCCTGGGCTCTTGAGCCGTGCCACCGAGCCACCGTGGTTCAGTAGCGAAGACAAGGAATCTCGCCCATTCGTCGTCGCAGCACGAAATGTGTCAAAGTTTCTGAAATTCGCAGGCATCGTACGACGCGGCGAACGCTGAAGACTGACCTGAGCGTAAAATACTTTGGAGAGAGCGGTAATCTTTCTCTTGGGAAAGCATATATATCACGTTGTGCTTGTATATGGCAGTCGAGCAACTGCTTGATATTATGTAGACCTCGCTTCGCTTGCCACGGCCTTTATAAATTCTTTGGCTTATGCCTGAAGTTCCCGACTGGAGTGTGACACGCGTGAACCCGACAACTATATGCCGCGAGTAATCGCCAAAAGTGTATGACATGTGTCAACTTGACCATTGTATGCTCTCAGTGAACTCAACAAGAGTCTGATACGTGTGAACCCGACAGGTATCTGGCGCCACTCGACAAGTGTAAACCTGTTGTATTCATGACGTCAGTGAAGTTCACAAGTGTATGCCGTGTGAAACCTGACACTCGTATGTCAAGTTTAAATCCGCCAAGAATATGACGTAAATAAAGTGGACAAATGAATAACAAGTGTATGACATGTACAAGACATGTACAAGACATGTGTAAACCCGACGTGCATCTGACATCAGTAACCTTGACAAATGTATGCCTTGGGAAAACCTGACATTTTTATGACAAGTGCTATATCTTGTGAAGAATATGACAAGAATAGACTGGATCAAAATCTGACACTTGTAGATCTAACGACTTCAAGAGGCTCTCCTCTTAACAGCGCAGGAGGGCGTATCGTGACAACTTCCTCTGCCGCGCATCAGCTGGCATCTGGAATCGCATTCGACGACCTTTTCTACGAGAAGAGGGACTACAAACGATGGGGAGCATATGGACAGTCCAAGCTTGCCAACATCCTCATGATGCGCGAGCTGGATCGGAGATGTCAGGAAGCCGGCTGCGGTGTCACTGCATACTCCTTTCATCCCGGGGTGGTCGATACTGAGCTCATAAGGTGAGACTGACCCGGCAGCTGATGCTTGGAAAATATAGCCTGTGCTTACTCGACGCCAAGCATAATGCTCGTTTCTCTCGTGTCTATGTTGCTTCTTCAGGTATCTGGTGCCTCAAGATGTAATGGACGACAAGAAGAAGAATAAAGAGCGTTCGGAATTTGCAGCCCGAAAGATATTCGGCTTGAAAGTGCGTCCTGAAAATACTCCAGGCTCATGTCCGCATCTTTCAACAGGCCCCACATCTCTGGGACAAAACTATGAGACGTACTGCAAGTTCCAATGCTCTCTATACCAGTCCTGATTCAGCTTCACAAACGGATTTCCCGAAGACCATGCAGGTCGCTTGACTTGCAGCCCAAACCAAGCTTGAGAAGCGTCTCTCCAAGTATCGATGCATAGAAAGTGTCTCAGAACGGACCAGACGTGGTGAGCTGTTTGAGAACCACGCACGTTGCTGTCATGAACTGATGAGAGAGTGCCGGGCACTCCAGTCACCTGAAGACGGTGCATCCACTGGGGTGTACCTTGCCACCTCACGAGAAGTCGCTGCTCTGCATTCCGAATATTTCGACAACTGGTACACTCTATCCTCGAGAAACTGAGTTACGGAACTCTTTGCTGCATCGCTTTGTACAGCTGTGCAATGTGTTCTGAATTCTCACATCTTGTGAGAAACATGTGCAAACTTTCGCGTATTTAATCCCGCGTATTTCGTGCTTCGTTTGCAACAAGTCTTCTTCAGCTGAGCTAAGGAGAGTCTACTGCCACCGACGTTTGAGACGTTCAGATGTATTCCCTCAGAAGGAGTATTCGTCCGCTGCCATGGTGTTGACTGCAAGATGAAGACTATTTATTCCCGACTCACCTTTTTGTACCTAAATCTCAGTGATCTTCACTTGTGACTGCTTCACCCGACAGTATACAAAGACGGCAAGATGCAATATGTATCAGATGCTGTTTTCTCTTTGGCAGCACTCGATTTGTTTGAGTTGTTTATCTGAGCAACCACGTGAAGTTTTGTAGCCTGAAAAGCAAGTGCAATGTGCTCAAATGTCACGATTTTCAACTTCTTGCTAGTATTTTTGTTTCAGATGTTGAATATTTGCTGAGTGTGTTTTTGGCTTTGTATGCTCTCTTGCAGCAAGTTGGGCGCGTGCAACAAGGCAGGCCGGGATATGGATGCGGCTGCCCGGTTGTGGGAAGCAAGTGTCAACTTGACTGGAGCACCAAAATATGCATGGGCTGCATGAGTGGAAAGCACCCAGTAAATGTGTGGATCTCATGGTTACTGGTTTGGTGACATCATCTCAATTCGAAACGCTTGGGCAGAATAGAATACGATGACAGTACCATGTGTGTGCTGTCTAATGCCAGCAATTTAAAACACGAGCTTTCAAAGAAAGATCCGCCACAAGCTGCATGCAGAATATATGTATATTTTTTAAAGTTCAAAGCCTAGACTTTTGAAACGCATGTGCCGTATATGCATTGTTCGAAGACTCGTCCAATGCGGCATTGATTCACCTTTGAATTCATGTGAAAGAGAAGTCCAAAGTTTTTGCTGGTATATTTTGTGTTATGATTGCCACGGACTATCATACACATGTTGCCGCTTGACGAAGGCTAATGATGCGGCCCTAATGCAACCTCAACCTCCATCTGAGTGTATCTTCGTAGAAACATGATGCATCCATTTCTGCTTCATCTTGCGATTGCGTCACCTACACATTAAAGTAGCACACCCATGCGATTGATCCACCAAAGTTTCATCGATAGTGTATGGGCGTATGGCTGTGCAATTATTTTCTAGTTGGACCGAATAGGGGTTCCAATGAGCGCCACACGTGCCAGCGTGTAGAGCAGTCACGCTAGAGAATACCGAGCGATCTAGAATCTCTGTGCGTGCGAGGTCGTCGGCGATCACGTTGCAATCCTGACTGGTGGTTCACGTGTGTCCATCGCCCATCAAACTCTTGCTGGTTTCATCGATGATCTGACGAAGAAGGGGAGTCGGGTTTGCGCCCACAAGCAACCCTCTGGTTATAGCGCACGCCGTGAGATATTTTGATCTCATACATGGACATATAAGTGTATCTAGAATCTGTGTACTAGAATCTGTCCATCGGCTGTCATAATATGCGACATTCTGATATGACAATTCGGGTGTGTAACCTTCGGTGGTGACCTACTGTGGCAGCGAGCTTGAATAACACGCGCGCGCACACGCCAAGCACGCACGCACACACACACGCACATTGTGTGGGGAGGGGACCCCAAGTTGGGACAGCAGTGCAGCACGGCAGTTGTAGCGCAAGTGTATCAAGTTCGCAGCTTTCTCGCAGGCCATTCAGTGCAAGGGCTTCGTTGCATGGGTGACATGACACAACCTAGTGAGTTTTTTTTGTCTAAAACCTAGTGGGACTGGTACACTATATAGTGGAACGTGATTTTTCATATAGTGGCGTACCCAACACGCGAAGATGTCATCGGGTTGTCGGGGTCTTGTAGATGTATATTGTATGGCATTCAATTTTTGAACCGTTCGCAAAAATACAGTTCCACTGTATAGAGCTTCCGAGGTTGATAGCGGGGGGCAGCAGGGGTTACGTGATTCTAGGGGGGGTGCTGACCCCCAAATCCAAGTCCTAGGGAGCGCTCACCCCAAGGGTAGAATGCAAGTCTAGGGGGTGCGACATGACCCCGCCTCAGAATATCTCCAGTGTTCAACGAAAAAGTCGGGAACGATGTTCAAAAATTCGCGCCTGCGGCGCATAATAATATAACATGTGAGGCGATAGCGCGGGGCACTCCCACCCCCACCATCCTTGCGTGACTAGACCGCGCCCGTGATGGCGGTATCGCGGGACACTCCCGCCCGCCCCACGCGCGCGATGGTGGTATCGTGGGACACTCCCGCCCGCCCCACGCGCGCGATGGTGGTCTCGTGGGGCACTCCTGCCCGCCCCGCGAGCGTGATGGGGGTATCGTAGGGCACTCCCGTCCCCCGCGAGCGTGATGGTGGTATCACAGGGCACGTATCGTGGGGCACTCCCACCCGACCCGCGCGCGTTATGGTGGTATCGTGGGGCACTCCCGCTCGCCCCGCGCGCGTTATGGTGGTACCGTGGGGCACTCCCGCCCGCCCCGCAGTGTGCGCGAGTGCAAGTTCTAGGGGGGGGTGCTGACCCCCCAACGGCAAAAAGCAACTCCTAGGGGGGGGATGCTAACCCCCAAAAGGCAAAATGCAAGTTCTAGGGGGGGGGTATTTCTACCTTTATTCCCTCACCCCCCACACACTAACTATCAATCCTCGGAAGCTCCTATCAAAAGTGCAGCAAACGGGATAGTGCGTTCCCTTCTAATCAAGGCTCTATATCGATATTTCCGATAACCGTATTTATCGCCGATTGTCGGATTGCAATGTCTAACTATCGATTGTGCAGGTTTTGGTGTTCCATATTTAATTTATAACAAATTACATATAAATGTCCAAGTAATCGATTATTTATCGATTGTGCCGATTATCGATACCGTTTTTCGGATATCGGATTGTATCGATACCGAAAAACCAAACCGATATAGAGCCCTGCTTCTAATAAGGAGTGCTAGCCGGTCGCAAATCCTTCGGCAACCGGGGAATACTTTTCTCTTCACTGCCTGACACTTGCATCCCCCTCGCGGGTGTCGAGAATTCAACTTAAGCTGAGTGGGGTTCGCCCCAACACTCAGACTGCAGCCCCAAAAATGCCACTCATACTAGCAGGACTATGGAGCCAAGATATGCACCCGCAAGTAGGCATGTGCCTTAGGCAACCAAACTAAGGTAAACAGACGAGGCGGCTCGCAGGCTGCACTGGGCCTGCTGCAGTCTCATTCGTAGTTTCTCGGCGCTGCCGCGCTCAACAATGCTAGCCTCCGTGAAACTAGTAATTACGGGCTGCGTCAACTGAAAAAAACAGCTACTCCGTTAAGCTCAAAACAGCCCGTGAAAAACAAATACCTTTAGTATACCTTCTTGGGAGTTTGTTTTTTGTAAATCTCCAAGCGAATCTGCATATAGCAAAGCCCGACAGAGTTAGAGAGGGGAGCAGGGGTGATTAGACCCGAGGACACACAAGTCCCACCAGAGAATTACTCTCTGGACGCGTTGCTCCCTTTAAGTAAAAACATAAAAACCTTCCTGTGAGGTCCAAAAAGCCTGTGCCCAAGTCTGAGCACATGCGATGCGGAACAGAGTGCACCGCAATAGTTCAAGCCTATCGGTGGAAATTCGGCACTTGCAAAGTGGTCCTCGAGTCAGCAGCGAACGCGGTCTATTCCTATCAACTGAGACCCGAACTCGAAATTCGGTAACACAAACTTTTTCTAAAAACACCCTTCTAAAATCTGAAAAACTCTAGTCGCATCTCTATGTTACGGATGTTTTTTTAAATCAATCCGCGTCACCTGAAAAGTTAGTATCAAGGGGTGTGTTAGGAAAAACCAGTACTTTGTTCTAAGTCAAACGAAATATATAAGGCAGGTCAGAGCACGCGCAGGGTCAAAAATGTTTTGAGACCGCTTGAAAAACAAATGTTTCTAAGCTCGCCGCCTATTTTGCCACGTAGAATGAGTGAGCCTCTGCTGACCTGTCGCGGGTGTGACCGCGGTGTTCGGCGGGACGAAAGATGACTTTAGCAACAACTTTACTCATTCTTAGATGGTCATTTTACCGGTAGTCATAGGTGCCATGCGAAGTGATTTCGGGTCGCGTTTTCCAATCCAAACTTGCGCATCTTATTGGGCTCATCGAGACCGTTAATTTGATATATCGCATGCCGACAACTCGAATCCGATTCACTTTCGGCAATATAAATACACTTTCGGAATCTTCCCACACCGGTTTCGGAAGGTTCCCAAACCCGATTATGGGTTTCGAAACCCATTTATAAAACCCACCCTTCCGAAACCCGGTCAGAGGTCCCCAGTGATGGGAAGGTGGTGCGGTTTAGGACCCTTTCTCTTTTTTCATTTTCTGGGTTCCGTGGGCGAAAGTTGTCATTTTTCGGATGATTGGACAGTTCGTTGTGTTAATCGATATGAAATCGGTTTGCAAGTGATGTGAAGTTTATACCGGATGTAAAAATGCAAACACATATATCAAATAGATAGATAATTTGATGGCATGTTCGGTTTCAGTGTTGCAGCCCATATGGTGTTTTGGTAGTGTAGTGTTTTGCCTTATCCGCCACTGGCGCGTCCGAAGGCTTGGAAAGCCCGTATGACTGTTTTGCACTCTCACTGTACAAGTATTATGTTCTGAAGTAACAATCGAGGGGAAACTGACCAACATATGTGGGGTGAGGAATTCGGCATGGATCTCCGGCATATTGCGTAGAATTATATCTTTGCTATGTGATATCGTCCTGTGTAGTATAAAGCACCATCCTCCGTATGATAAAATATCGTCCGATGTGGCACCCCGGTAAATATATTTGGGTGATTTAGGGTGCAATTAGGAGCACACCTGCACTGATAACGGTAACGTGCATTATAGCAGGTTCCAGCTTTATCTTTACATTCGTCATTTCCATCATTTGTTCAGAACTCGGGACTCAGGATTCAGGACTCGCTTCTCGTGAGGTGCGTGCCAGATGGCGTAAATTTGTAAATATATTTATAAATCTTGACCGTTGGATATCATCCCCCCGATGTGACGAATATATCTAACGGTCAGATTTGCAAAAATGACATTTTATCGCGATGACAAAAGGCAAAACATTACAACACCTAGAGAATATCGGCATCCACGTTCGACGACGTTGTTTTGCTTTTTGTCACCGCGATAATTGATATTTTACAAATCCGACCATTAAATATATTCATCACATCGGGACGATGATCTCCAACGATCATTTTTATAGGAATGTACGCCATCTGGCACATACCTCGCGAGAAATCCTGAGTCCTGAGTCCGAGTACCAGAACGATTGATCGAACTGGCGAATGTAAAGATAGAGGTGGAAGCAACCATAATGGCTACTATCCCATGGTCCTTGTGGGAGGACCATAATCGATTATGGTCCTCCCACAAGGACCAATGTTGCAAGAATTTAATTGGGCATTGGTTCGGATCTAGAAGGCGCGCCCAATGATTTTTAGTATCAATGGGACATATATTAATTACTTCGATGCTTGGTCCGGCCTGGATCCACCCAATATATCCATGGCGTTCGCATTTGCGACAAGCACCCTCAACTTTTTCAGATTGCATTTTTTGAAAATTCAAAAAGGCACAAAAAGATACGATATCTTCAATAATTTTTTGGGAATAGTATGTGCAGGCTACACCTGCGTCCATGCGATCATATCGATCTTATACACATGTCCCCATCATATTTGGGCCATACGTCATGTTGGAGTGCATATATTGGCCATCTCTAATGTTTATTAACAACCGTACACCTTTTTAGTCGGTTTTTTAGCCGGAATGGGATAATCGGTGCAAACATGACCCATTATCCACGATGCCTGCTAGAGTGCATTCACAGTGTGATAGGAGCGTATGCTGCTTAAACTTTTGAAGTATATCCATAAAATGATTTTTTGAAAGCTTAACATAAACCATATGGGCAAGTGTGTGAGCGATGTGCACTCGTTAGCTTGACGCGAAGTGAAAATTAGAAGTGCAAAAATCACAAAATCCTTATTTCACTCGGGAGTGATCACCCGCCACGGTAAACGAGAGCTCAGATGGCGACTAGAGTGTGGACTATCCAACTAAGTTTTCATATTTGGTCATAAACTCAAGGTGTGCGACCATGAGCGGCCAACACCGCGCACCATGCAACCGCTAGGACGCTTAAAGACTATGGTCCTTGTGGGAGGACCATCTTTTTTTCGACGATTTCGATAAAAAAACATATCAAAAGCGCACCCTTTAAGCACGCCCCTCTAGCACACGCGTGGACGATCCTGTAGGGGAAATTATTCAATTGACTCATAAATATGATGCCAAAAGCACGTATACGCCTCAAAGATCCATGTGGCACTCATAATAGTCATCGCGCGTTGGTCCTTGTGGGAGGACCATGCATTTGGATAGTAGCCAATAAGGGAAACGCGGGATGCAATCGGGATACGTAAATAACTCGGAACATATTTGGGGTGCTGTCTTCGTTGGAAGTTTTCGTTGGACTAATAGGTGCACGAAAGCACTCTGATCAAGCATTAACACACCCCGACCCCCTGTAACGACGCAACCGACCCCACCCGATTACGGCTAGGGCTCTAACCCGAGGTTTTACCGAGCAAACCTCCTCTGTACTGTACTGTCGGTGTGTCTGTACTGTAGTGTCGCTGTACCGCGTTCGTGACAACATGTCAATTTCCGCGTCTCTGGTTGGAGGTCCACCGTTTTTCGTCGACGACAGTACAGTACAGACAAAAAGGACGACAGTATAGAAGCAGCGAACAGACTATTGGGAATAAATGAATCTCGATCATCGTCTAAAAACCTTCATTTTGACACAATTTTCGTCCTCTAAAAATTATTGCCACGTCATCTGAAATTTGCCACGTAAGCGACACGTAAGCGACACGTAAGTCGTCTCGCAAGTTTTATTACAAAATATTACTCAAATTATTTATTTGTGCATGATGCTTTCGTACTCGGCGAGTCCCGGTAGATTTTTTTGTTGCATTTTTGTTCATATGCATGCATATCATGTACAAGTATGCAAATATGCCTACATACATATGCAGTTTTGGCCGGCATGCACGGTACACGTCTATGGATGTGCATATTCAGATGCGTCAATTCCCAGAAAACAAGTTGCAACTGAGATGGGTACTAGCATATGATACACAAATCTATATCATCATACAAATTTAATCAATATACACCAAATATTTGTCTATGATGTCTTCTAGGCAAGAGATTTCGATTCATTTCACAGTGCTAAGGCTACTATATTGCTGATACATTGGAATCTATATCGTCAATCCATAATATTTTGCGGCACTTGTAGAAACCGCAGCACTTGTAGGTTTCAATTCCCTCGATAGCGAGGTAACGTTGACGGCAATGTTGACGCTCTATCGGAGAACTTAAATGGCAGAGTTGTATTGGTCAAGGCAATCGCATCGCACGCAATATAGGTCGATTGCCTCTTCTCGTTGATCCCGCGGAATAATAAGCGCCCAAGTGACGTCGACTGGAATGACCAGTGTCCTTGGGGTGACCCATTCGTTCCGTATTGGGGTCTGGTCGGGATGACGTTCTGGTTCAATAAGGTCAAAAAACATGTATTTCCGAATTCTCCAGGTGTAGCGCCACCAAACGATCGGCAAGTCCTGCCGGACATGTCTGTCCTCGTAGGGGATGTTTAAGAACTTACATATCATCCAGTTGTCTACATTGCATTGAGGACATCGCTGGTGGACCATTCCATGTGTATTGATAGCGTCTGCACTGGCTTCATCAAGATCGCGTGTCCCATAAACTCCGAATCGTAGAATTGAAGGCATAACGTGGCCACGATATTACAGGCTTTTATACCTGTAGATAACAATGCTTGCAAGGTGATTAGCAGCTGAAGCGAGCGTCGCTCATAGTAAAAGTCGAAAATATATATTCTTTTGTGAGGATAAATGTGGAGCTATACTACCTGCAGATGGCAATGCTTGCAAGGTAAGTAGCAGATGTTTGAAGGTATGGTTGAAGGTGCGTATGTCAGAACTTGAGAGAATTGGTGGGAAACCAATCCAGAAATGGTGGGGAACCATTTAATATTCAAACAGCCGAACATAACTGGAGGGAAACCAGGAGAGCCTCAGTTCTTGCCACATCATCAGATCTATGATTATTTAGGAAATCCGAGCAGAGATGAATGGCAGCTGCAGTCCAAGGGCTGTATGACAAGACAGGACATCGGACTGCTGTACATGAAGTGACTGAGCATATGACTATCGAATCCGAGGTGAGCTGAGGGAATTCGAGTCGACATGTTACTACTTAAAGAGCTGAGCAAGCTCTCATGTCAGTTTTTGAATTAAGTTACACATTGGCACCAACCTCTGGTGTCTAGTAACTCCAAACAGTAAAGTTTAACCGAAATTCTGATATTCCGATATTACCCCTATGATCATGGCATCGTATTACCTGTGAGTGTTAGCTTACATACCTGCGAGACTGGTTCAGTCCTCACACCCGAACAGTTAGATGTTGATGGGCACCAGTCGGGCACCACCGTGAAGGAAGAGGGTAAGAGGGGAGCATGCCAGGTCTGCCCACGACGGAAAGTATATTGAGATGCGTCGGATGCGGTCCTCCCCAGATCGGACGGCGGATAAGAGAGTTGGCGAAAATATGTCAAATGTACTATAGCGGAGAAGGTAGTTTGAAATCTATGGTCAACTTTTGCAGGGGAGGAAGGTTACACCATGCATGCTTTCCTACGCTGGATCTTCCTACGAACTGCACGCATAGTCGCATACAAATGCTTGATTGCTTGTACGACGCTAGTGCATGGTCGTTGGCTTGCAGCATTGTACTTGGCGGTAACTCCATTGTGAATGTGCTAGAATCTGCCTACTGTGTCCGGCTGTCACAATATGCCAGTTTGATGTGATAGTTCTGGTATGCTACACTCGTGACACCGTGATGTATCACTGCCTATATCATTCTATACCTGAATAATCAACTTGAGCTTTCCCGCCCCAAACTGTTTTTCGTGTGCCTACCGCAGCTTTTCCAAGTGACGTGATAGTAATTTCTACTAGATCATGGGCTGACCTACGTATTTCTACTGCTTATTGTATGGTTATGTCGCTGTAGGTCAATTCGCGTTCGGATGTCGTCAAATTTGTGCTTGTGGATGGTAGATACGATTGGCTCTAGCCGGCATGCCTTTTTGTTGGTTTCACTGGACTTGCTTGTACCCCTTCACGCAACTCCTTGGGGGTGATGTTTTCACTTGGACATATGATCGATTGTATGTTTGTTTCGCTCGCATGCATTTGTGACTGCGAATCCCTAATTGTGAACAGCGTGTGATATGCCTGGCCAATCATGTTGTGGAAGGCTGTTCCATTGTTGTATGGGCCATGTGTTCTTTTGCACCCCACTTGTCGCGTGCTTTCACATCCGGTTATTGCTATTATATAGTCGTGACACTATCGATGTTTCGTCATACTAGTAGTCGTCCGTCGGCGGTGCATTTGTACATGCATGATATTATATTCCTTCATCAACACAGGAACACCAAACCCTTGAAAGTGTATATCCATGTCTAAGAAGCAATGCTCAACAGTGCCTAGAGGACCTTTGACAGATGCCACAGAATTTCAAGTAGGATCTAGAAATGCTCAAGTGAGGCTCCATGATACATTGATATACTACACGAGTCACATCGTTGGTAAGCTCAACAGATGGAGAGTGCCAAATCTATATGAATATGTAGAGCTCGGTTCGATATCTCATTTCAATCGCATGGCCACCCTGAAATAATCCCATCATACACAATTCCATATTGCCGAAATACATATAACGCACCACTTCAAAATTTAAAGATACCCTTGCTCCTGCTATCATTAGATGCGAAGATCGAAAGTGGTTGCGCTGGGATGCTTCCTTATAGCCTCCTCCAACGCGGTTTTGCCTTCACTTCCCAAGAAATTGACTGCGCACAGTCACCACCACGATATCCATCATCAGTAATTCTTTGTGTTTCCCAATCTTGACCCCTCTGTTTCGGCATGGTAAGACTCTCTTATCGCTCAGGCGGCCCAAACTTTCCTTGCCTATAAGCCTTTTGACTTCCTATGGAAAATTCGGGTTCAATATACACCCACCTTCACCACATGAATGGTCTAAGATGCATAATCACTACAAACCCTATTCAATGTTACCCGACTCCCTAAGTTCGCCCTACATAATTCAGACTCATTCTCAATTTTCGGGAGTCTAGGATGCGTATACAAGCATGGAACTGAATGCAAATGAAACGGGTATCACCGCCTTGATGCATGCATATCCACACAATCAAGGGAAATGTGATCTAGACCAATTCTTTACCCTTAAGGTCCAGCGTGTTCAACGACGTGTTGAACACTCCCTCTGCATTCGGAGTGAGTGCAACGGCCAGCGCCTTGGCTCCTTCAGGTTCAATGTTGTTATCTGCACCACAGGCACTCAAAGTCAACCCAACTCTTGATGAATGATCACAGATATCAATAGAAACAAACAACACAATGTGGGAAACCACTTACCATATAGATTCAGTGTGTTCAGCGACCCATTGGACACCAACGCTGCTCCAAGAATGATAGCATCCTCAGACGTGAGGCCCTTGCGACTCAGATCCAGCTCCGTGAGCTCATTTCTCCTCAAAGATCCAATGGGCAGCTTAACTCCCGGAGTGATAGTGACGATGTTCAACGACGTGTTGAACGCAAGGGCATCGGCCAAAGCCTTGATTCCACTTGCGTTATAAGTTCCACGCCGTCCCTTACGCCGGTCCACACCACAGAGCTGGTTGTCTGCAACAAGCCCTCACATGTTGAAGTTAGCAAAATTTTAAAAATCACTGCACAAAAGAGCATAACACAGCCACACCTGCCAAATTAAGTGTGTTCAAGGACGTGTTGAACACCCCACACCCCTAATATGACCCTAGATAGAAAAAATACTATTTTGCACCTGTCTACACCATAGGATGCAATTACATACACGAAGCCAATGGCGCACGGTCATCGCACAAATACCTAGGGATCTGCAATGTGAATGGGACTGCCTAAAGGTGAGTGGATTCTTACATCCCAGTTCCAATGTGTTCAAGGACGTCCTTGAACACACTAGATCTGAGATGTGAGAATCTACAAACCTTTAGCCCTTGATTTCACACTTTGAATTTCTGGGCATTCATGCGTGAACCATACCGCATCAGCTTCGGCACAAAAAATGCATCTTGCAGTGTAGAAAGACACAAAAGAGTCATTTTCTTGCTTAGGGTTCAATTAGGAGGGCGTGGTGTTCAACGGGTCCTTGAACACACTTAACGTCACTGAACACACTTGATCTAGGCAGTAAGTCCCTTTCCCAATGCGCTTGTGGTCAACGGGTCATTGAACGCATTGAATTTATTCAGTAAGTCGATTCTTTCATTGTGCTACCCATTTCTCTTGGAATTTGCTATCATTAATTAACAGTTGGGCTCATGCCAACTTCTTATTGTGCAGATAATCATATTGGACCTGAAGGAGCCGAGGCGCTAGCTGTTGCACTTACTCCGAACGAGACTGAGGTGTTCAACGGGTCATTGAACCCACTTAATCTATATGGTAAGTGGTTTTTCACATTCTGCTGTTTGTTTCTATTGATATCCGTGATCATTCATCAACAGCATGGTTGACTTTCAGTGCTTGTGGTGCAGATAACAACATTGAAGATGAAGGAGCCAAGGCGCTGGCCGTTGCACTCACTCCAGATGCAGAGGGAGTGTTCAACACGTCCTTGAACACACTCAATCTTAACAGTAAGATTCTACACACCTTCAGCCTTCTCATTTCACAATTCAAATCTCCTAGCATGTGTGCGTGGACCATGTGCCATCGGTTGCATGATAAAAACTCCATTGTGTGGTGTAGATAAGTGAAACATAGTTATTTTCCAATTAGGGTTAAACTAGGGGAGCGTGGTGTTCAACGGGTCGTGTTGAACACCAACACGGCTCCAAGAATGATAGCATCCCCCAGCCCCAGACCGTTGCCATTAAAGTCCAGCTCCGTGAGCTCATTTCTCCTCGGAGCTCCGATGGGCAGCGCAACTTCAACTGTGATAGTGATGCTGTTCAAGGACCCATTGAACACCACACTCCCCTAACATAACCCTAAGCACAAAACTGCCCATCTTGCACCTATCTGCACTGCAATATGCAATTTTCATCACAAATCTGATGGCGCATGGTCCGCGCACCCAAAGATTCAAAGTGTGAAATGGGAAGGGTAAAGGTGCGCAAATTCTTACATGACACATCCAGTGTGTTTAAGGACCCATTGGACACCAACGCTGCTCCAAGAATGATAGCATCCTTAGGCGTGAGGCCCTTGCGACTCAGATCCAGCTCCGTGAGCTCATTTCTCCTCAAAGCTCCAATGGGCAGCTCAACTCCCGGAGTGATAGTGACGATGTTCAGCGACCCATTGGACACCAACGCTGCTCCAAGAATTATAGCATCCTCAGACTTGAGGCCCTTGCGACTCAGATCCAGCTCCGTGAGCTCATTTCTCCTCAATGGCTACTGCCCGGTGGTATGGTACTGTCACAAGTACCAAAATGTATGCTTTATTATGGGCACTAGATGGGGTGTATGAGTCCCATGAAGGTTTTGAAAAATCATTTAGGACCCTTTTGAATTGTTATTGATGCTGAAATGCACTCTCGTGAACTTTAGGTATGTGTATGTGCGTTGTGCTTTTGGGGGGTGTAACGCCATAAAATTAATTAAATTTTCTGGTACTGTCACAAGTACCAAGCGCGCGGTGACTTAAAAGGGCACGCTATGTGGCCACGAGGTGGCATGCATGATGTCAAATTTCATTATTGGGATGTATCCTAAGTGGTCGTCATGCGTTGTGCCATTTGAACGTCTTTAACGCCAGTATTGGGATTCGATAACACCCAAGGGTGTGATAAAATGGCCTCTCAGCATTTTTTGTAGTAATATCGGGAGCGGTTTCGTACTTAAGTTCCATGTGTAGAGTCCAAGTACGGCAACTTCTCATGCATGTAAAGGTCTTGAAAAATCGATATATGGGTTTACTTTTGATGTCATAAACGCTGGTGAGGCGATCCGACGTTATAATATACTTATTTCGTAGCTTTAGTGCCACGACTAGGCTCCAAAATCGACGATAGCCCTCATACTTAAGGAATCTTGAGTTGGACCATTTGGTGGAGATGGGATGTTTAGCATGTCGCAGTTTCAGCGACGGGCAGTATGCCAACTGCCCCATGCTCACATCCATCATTGGCCATGTTATACAGCTTCAATTTGAGCCATCGCTGGGTTGAATAGAATCCCAAGTCTGTTCAAAAAGAAATCCGAAAGTAGCGCCATGATTTCGAAGACAAGTGAGACACCATTGTGTAACACAAAACTCCACCTTGTTGGCAATATGCATCCACTGGGAGGGCTACACGTAACCTATGGACCAATGGGGCATAATACAACTCAGTTTGGGTCGTTAAGGTAATGGTATATCATGGATATCACCATCAGGATGGAGGAGGACATCAAAAAAAATTCTAGCGTTTTGGTACTTGTGATAGTACCAGATTCGATTCTGGTACTATGACTAGTACCACTGGGCAGTAGCCATCAAAGCTCCAATGGGCAGCTCAACTCCCGGATTGATAGTGACGATGTTCAACGACGTGTTGAACACCCCCTCCGCATTCGGAGTGAGTGCAACGGCCAGCGCCTTTGCTCCTTCAGGTCCAATTTTACTCCCTGCACCACAAGCACTTATTGTCGGACTATCGCTTGAAGAGGATCACACATATCAAAAGAAGCAAGCAGAAGCATGTGGGAAACGGCCTACCGCATAAATTCAGTGTGTTCAAGGACGTGTTGAACACTCCTGCCTCGTTCGGAGTAAGTGCAACGCCCAGCGCTTTAGCTCCTTCATCTCCAATTTTATTCCCTGCAACACACGCACGTGGAGTGAGTCTAGCTCTCAATGGATGATAGCACATGTTAAGAAAAACACACACCACAATGCATGGAATGACTTACCAGCTAGGCTCACTGTGTTCAGGTCAGAAACGAATTACCACTTAAATTGAGTGTGTTCAAGGACGTGTTGAACACTCCCTCCTCGTTCGGAGTGAGTGCAGCGGCCAGCGCCTTGGCTCCTTCAGGTCCAATTTTGTTGTCTGCAGCACAAAGAATTGGTGTGAGCTCACATCTTAATGCATGTTACCAAACCTCAAGAGAAATGGGCAGCACAATGCGAGAAACAAAATACCCCATAGATCTAGTGTGTTCAAGGAGGTGTTGAACACAAGGGCATCGGCCAAAGCCTTGATTCCACTTGCGTCATAAGTTCCACCCCTAAGCCAGTCCAAACCACAGAGCTGGTTGTCTGCAATAAGCCCTCACATGTTGAAGTTAGCAAAATTTCAAAAATCATTGCACAAAAGAGCATAACACAGCCACACCTGCCAACTCAAGTGTGTTCAACGACGTGTTGAACACTCCCTCCGCATTCGGAGTGAGTGCAACGGCTAGCGCCTTAGCTCCTTCAGCTCGAATTGCATTGCCTACACCGCAAGCACTTGGTGTAAGCTCACCTCTTGTACATCCATCACAAATAATACTAGAAACATGCAGGAACAGGTCATAAACGACTTACTTGTCAAATTCAGTGTGTTCAAGGACGTGTTGAACACCACGGTCCCCTAATTTGACCCTAAAGGGAAAATATGTGTTTTGCCCGTCCGTGCAGTGCTTGATGCACTTCTTTTCACGAGGACAATGAAATATTGCCAGTATGCAATAGTCTCGATGTGTGAGGACCCCACTTATCGAATGGGGAGGCTAACAATGCGAAGATTCTCACCCCAAAGGCTGAGTGTGTTCAATGACCTGTTGAACACTACCTCCTCGTTCGGAGTGAGCGCAACGGCCAGCGCTTTGGCTCCTTCATCTCCAATACCATTACCTGAACCATAAGCACTCGGTGTTAGTCAACGCTTGATGACTGATCAGAAATATCAAATGAAACAAGCGGAAGAATGTGGGGAACAGCCTACCGCCAAGATTCAATGTGTTCAGCGACCCGTTGAACACCCCCTCCTCATTCGGAGTGAGTGCAACGGCCAACGCTTTCGCTCCTTCGGGTCCAATTTCATTCCCTGCACCACAAGCACTTGGTGTAAGATCACCTCTTGATCATTGATCACAAATTTCAACTGAAACTAGCAGCAAAACGTGGGGAATGGCTTACTCCTTAGATCCAGTGTGTTCAATGACGTCGTTGAACACACTGGACTTGACAAGTAAGTCGTTTCCGACCTGTTCCTACATGTTTCTAGTACTATTTGTGATGGATGTACAAGAGGTGAGCTTACACCAAGTGCTTGTGGTGCAGATAATGATATTGGACCTGAAGGAGCTAAGGCGCTGGCCGTTGCACTCACTCCGAATGCGGAGGGAGTTCAACACGTGTTGAACGCCCCTTGCTCATTCGGAGTGAGTGCAACGGCCAGCGCCTTGGCTCCTTCGGGTCCAATATAATTAACTGCACCACAAGCCCTTAGTATCAGGGCACCTCTAGATGATTGAATACATGTAGTGAAAGAAACATGCAGTGGAATGTCGGGAACGGCTTACAGTCTAAATTCAGTGTGTTCAACGACCAGTGACGTCTTCAACGTCGCTGAACACGTTGAATCTATTCAGTAAGTACATCCCTGCAATTTACTGCGTGCATTTCTTGATGATTGTCGTCATTCATTGAGAGCTAGACTCATTCCAAGTGTATATCGCGCAGGGAACGAGATTGGACCTGAAGGAGCCAAGGCGCTGGCCGACGCACTCACTCCGAATGCACAGGGAGTGTTCAACACGTCCTTGAACAATCCATCCTCATTCGGAGTGAGTGCGACGGCCAGCGCCTTGGCTCCTTCATCTCCAATGTCGTTCCCTGCATCACAAAGAGTTAGTGTGAGGTCACCTCTTGATGGATGCGAACAAACCTCTAGAGAAATGGGCACCACAATGCAGGGCACCACAATCCACGACGTGTTGAACACCCCCTCCGCATTCGGAGTGAGTGCAACAGCCAGCGCCTAGGCTCCTTCCGGTCCAACTTCATTCCGTGCACCACAAGCAGATGATGCAAGTCCACCTCTGAATTAGCTGCTTCGAATATCAGATAAAACAAACAGTAAAATGACACAGATTGTATATCCTCAACCGTATCTTCAGGAAGTCTCTTAATCGGACCTCGGCATACTATCTTGTCTACAAGAAGCATGCAGAGCTCCTACAACTGAGTATATTTGGGTGCTTGGCCTATCCTTTTATTAACCCTTCACTTCGTGAGCACAAGCTCAGCAATAGAGCTCGTGGGCTCATGTATGTGGGACATTCTGAGGTCTCCTTTGCCTACTTGCTTTATGATCATGATTTTGGGAAAGTGGTCAACTCTGGCATGGTCACCTTCTCTGAGAGATTGGACAAACTGGGCAAAGTGGTGACCACATGGAACCCGTATGCACTAGCTCCTCTTAAGACCATCTTCATGGCAACTACTCTGGATGCACCCTACAAAGATCCACCGCCTACACTGCTGGAGACTCCGGTCTTGGAGCAAGGTGTGTACCTACCAGAGGACGGTGATGAAGTCATGGCAATGGTGAAAGTCGAGGCCTCCGATGGTGTATATTGGGTGAGCCTGAGCTCTTATCTAGAGCCAGGACAGAAGCGCCTATCACTCCTTCGGGCCTGTCCCAAATATGGGCACATCAATGCCCACGATCCACTGTTCACCGAAGTCCAAGTTGTTACCGGGAAGGGGGCTCCGAGGAAGCCATGATTTATGGGCCCGCTATAAAGCCACATGCACAACCGTATTGCGTGGTCCTCCTCACCAACTTCGCTATTATGGATCTGCCTAGTGGTAATGTGCACTTTCCGCCTACACACACATGCCTTGGTGTGAAATCAGACACAGCACCTGCTGAGCACGACTCCATGCTGCCAAAGGGAGTAACCGAACCAAAAGGTCACCATCAAGGCCTGCTTGCGCCTGACTCTGCTGAATGGCTCGACTCCATCCAGGAGGAGCCGGAGGCACTTGTGCAGATCAAGGGATCTCTGCTCATCATGAAGGAGGAGGATGTACCTGTTGGGATGTACCTGTTGGGGTTAAGTTACTGGACATGTCCCTCATCCTCAAGGTGAAACTGGACAAGCACGGGCAACTCCTAAAAAGGAAGAGCCGGATATGTGTGCGGGGAAACAAGCAGGAGTGTGGAGTTGACTACTTTAACACTTTTGCATCGGACACACAGTTGTCATCTGTTAGCTTCATCATAGTCCTAGCCCTCAATCTTGGACTACTGGTGTACCACATGGATGTGGGCACTGCCTTCCTGAACCCTGTGTCGGAGGAGGATCTGTATGTGCGCCTTCCTCGAGGACTTGTGTAAAGGGGGGATAGATGTGCCAAACTGCTTAAAGCAGTCTATGGGCAGGAAAGGAGTGGTTTGACACTTCTGATACCTTCGTTATGGGGTATGACTCGAGGATGCAGGGGAGTGACATAGAGCCGTGCCTGTACCTTATCAAGGACAATGAGCTCATGATCATCATTCCGGCTTATGTGGATGACTACCTCGTTGCCACGAATGACAAGTCATGGTATGATGCCTTTGTTACTGCATTCCACTCACAGTATGCATGCAAGAATCTAGGGGTTCTGGATTCTGGTCATGGGCATCGAAGTGCTTTGGGGAGATGGCACTCCATATCTCTCACAGCATGCCTACATCTCCAAGATGATCAACACATATGGGTTGACTGATGCTAAGCCACCTACTTTACCTACATCGCACAACATTGTCCCCTTCTGATGGCAAGGATGTGACATTGCCCTACCGTGCTCTACTGGGCCAGCTGCATTGGGTGGCTCGCTGAAGCCGACCTGATATCATGGCCGCGATGTCAATTCTCTCGAGGTTCTGCACAACTTATGGCCTAGAACACTTCGTGGCCTTGAAGCAGGTGGTCAGATCCCTGAAGGGCACCATGGACTACGAGCTGGTGCTACGTACTGCATCAGCGCCACGGGGGTATGGTGTGGGACCAAGCAAGCCGTTGCCACTCTCCATATACACTGATGCTGACTATGCGGGATGCAAGACGACCAGAAGGAGCACCTCCGGGATTACTGTTTCCTCCGTTGGAGTCTGGTAATCTTCTCATCTATGATCCAGAAGTGTGTGTCACTCTCTACCATTGAAGCTGAGATGATTGCCATGTGTGAAGGCACTCGAGAGGTGAAGTACATTCTCAATGTGCTGGACTCGCTCGTAAGCATATGCAGGCCAGTGCCCATGTACCGTGACAACCAGGGAGCCATCCACCTTGCCTCTGACTACGTGAACAACTGTATATCCGAGAGCTGATCGAAGCCAAGGAGACAGAGGCTCCGTACACTGGAACATCTGACAACACCTCTGACATGATGACAAAACCACTGGCTTTACCCATCTTTCGAGTGCACAAAGAACGACTAGGTGTCATGAGCGTGCCCCATGCTGATCAATGAGGGCTGAAGGGGCACCATTTCCATATCACGGGAGCTGGAAGGGGGCGCCTTCCCTAGACCTGGATGTAGCTGACTGAAGGGGCACCATTCCCAAGAACTGGCAATGAGATAGCCAATCACCCTTTAGAAGGGGTATTGGAATCTGCAGTGCCTGCCGATCACTTCGGTGTAAAGTATAACTGTTTAGGCCTTGTGCAGCAGTCAGAATGCTCAAACCCTGAAGAACCCTAAAAATAAATAAATAAATAAGACAAACGGAGGAAAGCGGCGCAAGGATCTCACGTTTCATGCGAAGTGTTTCTTTTGAGTAAGGCTGGCACTGGTTTTACCACTGGTAATACCTTTACCGGTATTACCCGGTATTTTTACCGGTAATACCAAGGCCCATAATCCTTTACCATGCTCTAGTGTGGTAAAGTGCCAAATTCCCAAAATCCTTTACCATTGGTAATACCATTTTGGTATTACCATTGGTATTACCACCTGGAATCACGATTTTACCCCATTTTACCCCTGTGTTACCATGAATCCGTGACTACCATACCAGGTCACCAGCCGCCATCCATGGGTAGTGGTTCCGTGAATTCGTCTCATCGAAACTTTACTCAACATTTTCGTTGACGGGCCTGCGTGGCGGTGCCATACCCATTTAAAAATGTCGGAATCGGACATTTGGGGCAGTGCGCAAAAGTGAGTGTATAGATAATGTCCTCGTGGGGGCAGTGCGCAAAAGTGTGTGTAGAGAGAATGGCCTCGTGGGGGCAGTGCGCAAAAGTGTGTGTAGAGAGAATGACCTCGTGGGCAAGGTTTTGAGAGTCCCTCGCACGTCGGTATTACCACGGTATTACCCAGTAAAGTATTACCGGTAATTTTACCGGTATTACCAAGGCCGAAAATCCTTTACCCGGTAAAATGCCAGCCTTACTTTTGAGACCGGGGAAACACAAGTGGCGAATAGGGGCGGATTTCCCATGGCGGAAGTCTTTCTCTGTCAAAGCCGAAGCCGACGATGAAAAGATTGAATAAGCTGAGGTGCTTGGCAATCAACGCATGCAATTCGATCTGCAGGTGGAGCTATTCCACTGCTCAGCATTACCGTTTGAGCGAATCACGTTGAGTCTTATGCAAGCTTGTCAAGATGATGATCGAGCGCTTTAATGCACCGCAGCAGTGCGGAGGCAGGGAGAGCCAAGGCGAGATGCAAACGGTGAGAGCACGGCGGCAGGCAGTTAGGAAGGTGTTGCCTATCTTTTGCAAGCTCTTCGGTGAGGCGGGGAGCCGGAGCTGGGAGATATGGTGGCAACACACAGCTGATGGCACACATATAGCAATCAGCATTGCAGGGCTCGCCCGAGAGCAATTGCGGTCCGAAGGTCCAGTGCTTCGTGCACATGCGTGCTCAGGAGCAACGGTCTTTGCGGCCAGCAACGCAGGGAACTGTGCATTGCCTCCTTGCAGGAGAAGGGAGGCATCAAGGCGGGGCCGCAGCCGCCGTACTTCTCGCCAGTCAACAACGAACACGTGGACTTAGTCTTCTCCAGACCGGCAAAGAGAAGAGCTGTGGGGATGGCTACAATCGAGACGGAGCTGGTGCTGGAGCGGGGCGAGGTAGAAACGCAGCAGACGTGGCAGCTGCCGGCGAGACATGCACGGACGTCGCATCGAGCAGCAGTGTGGCTGCACTCGAGTTCAGCACAGGAAGGAGCTGCAGCTGCTGCGGGCCTACATCTGCACAGCGTTTTGCTGTGTTTTGCGACGGATGATGCGACAGATGACGGGCTGTCGCTCTTGTTGCTGCAGGTGGAGGGGCGTCGGCATCAATTGGTGAGGTGGCACCTGAGGATTCCGTGGAATCAGGGACAACAACCAACGGAGCGCTTCCGTTGCTGAAAACTGGATCGGCTTTGGTTTGGACACGCTGAGGTGTCGACCATCGGAGGTAGGACGCTTGTCTGCAGACTCCGTAAGCATGCTGCGCACTGAGCCCGGGCAGTGGGTGCAGCGCTGGGGAAAGTGCACTTTCTCGGAGCCAAGTCACAGCTCTCCTCGGCGGTGCAGGCCTATATTGATCCAACAGTAGTGAGGTACACAGGTTTGGACTTCTTCTTTGTGCAGAGGACGTGGTCACGGTGACGGAGGTTCACAGCCTTTTCAGCGTGCCTCCTGTCGTCATCTCTGGGTAATGGCAAATGAGGATGGAATGTGAAAGTCGCTTTGCACACCAGTCCTGTAGCATATATCTGATGGCTGTTTGAATTCCGGTGCGAGACCACAAACATATATATATGCAAAATATTTGGGCCTCTGAGCGCGCATATCGCCACGAGCGTGCAGGCTACAGCCACATGTAACTCTGGGCATCGAGGCACGCATAGTCGGAGGACCTATCAAGGACTCTTTTCCTTGAGGGAGTTTCTGTGCGCACCTGAGAGATCCAGGCTCACCAGGTTCTTTAATAGTGACACATTCGCCAACCAGTCCAGCAGAACTAGGCTGTATCGAGCTTCCCGCAAGTGGGAGGTTATCTTGAGCTCATACTTATCCCAGCCGCCATGCTGCTCCTGGGTCGTGAAGTAAGTAGGCAGGCACTTTGCAAGTGAGCTCTCAATGTACACGAAGACTACTTTGGCAAAGACCACGAACACGGTCATGTGGTACCAAGGGACTGGTGGCTCTTTGCCATACAAGGACCGTGGCAGTCCCTCAACCAATGCTGACACTGTTCTCACGTCGTGGATGTCCACCTCCAAGGAGCGAAACTGTTTAGAGTGTATGTGCTGAATAGTGATCGCTTCGAAAGGTAGGCCAAGCTTGTCCTGAAGTTTGACCTGCAAAAGAAAACATCATCAAAGCCGGTTGCTGTTGCGGACCGTGGATGGAAACTCCGACACGCTTTCGAGCACAACACTCAGACAACACAAAGCGTGACGCTCTCACCGTGGCATTTGCAAGATTCCCACACCGGTCGCACTCTTCCACAACCTGGTGATAGCGCGGGTCGTCGAGCAAGTAGATGTGAGACTCCTCAGGCTGGACGATAGGTACTGCTCCCAAGGCATCGGGCGGAGCTCTTCGGCCGTTAAGGATGACTCGGAGCCCATAGAAACAAGAAAGGATATAGCCAACCATAAGCATCCCAAGACGTACAACAGAAGACATATCCACGCCAACATAAGGGATAAGGGCTACGGTAACGGACCACGTGGCTATCATCATGCCAACACGCTCCAACAAATTCAAGAGCGCCACATTGTATGGATCTTGGCACCAGGCGCCGACCATGAGGGCCACATTCACCACCAAGAGTGGCGGGAGCAACACCAATGGCCGGGAGTGGCCGAAATTGGCGGTGAGCAGCGCGACCAACACTTTGAGTTGCGACTTGCAGGCAAAGAACCACGGGTCAATGAGGATGACGGTTTGAGAGGCCTGGATGTTCATACGGCCCAGGATGGAGAAGAAGTAGTAGGGGATTAACACAATCATGCATGGTACAAAGTACCACAAGTGGAGTGCTGTCCAACAAATGATTGTTGGAGCCGCATCGAGATGTCCTTCGTCGGCAGTGTAAGTGCAGCTTGTTGCCTGGAAGAGAGTGGTCAGCACCGATATGGAGAGCGTGTCTGAAAGAAGCTGTACGACCCAATACCGAGTCGCTGCGTTCAAGGAAGGTTGGAGCAAATACCAGGCACCGAGCAAAAGAAGCTCAATGCATATGGGACAGGTGTATCGGAAGCTCTCTTTGGAGAACTGGAACAGCAGTCCGCGGAAGAAGGAGGGCATGCGCACACCCAGATTCCACCAGAACGTGCCGACGGTTTCCGGAGAGTCGCTAGTCTGAAGCCACGCGACGCCCTCTTGGAAGCTGGGTGAGACGAAGGATGCCACGGTCTCCACAGTCGATATTAGGTCGAGTAACCTACCCGGAGGAAGCCTCCTGGTCCGCAAGATGGGACTTATGTCTGACCTTGATGCACGATCATTCTGGCGGTACAAAGCGAGCCAACCACAAAGCCAAAAGAAGTACATCGGGAGACCGATGGACGAAGCAATCTTTAGTCCCAGATGCAGGGGGGCATGAAGCGTTGACTTAACGATTAAGGCGATGACACCCCAAAAAGGGAGCACTGCGACGCTCATCATAGTTGTGGGTGTTAGGAGCAAAGCTAGCCGACCCGCCAAGTGTTGCCCACATGCATGGTCGTGACTTTCTGGGTCATGAGCGTGGATTCGCTCGGGTGACGAGGTTCGAGAGTGTGCAAGTGACTCGTCTCCGAGAAGAGGCTCTGCTCGAGGGTTTGATGGCCCTCGCGATTCGGATGCTGTGTTCCAGAACATTGGCTTCCCTGCTATTGTCAACCAACACCAAAACCAAAGGCCACGCACATTATCAATACTTCTGTGAAGCTTCGAGCTCCAACTTTACGCAGCTCAATATATCGACCACCGGCAACAAGCAAAATCCCTGATATCTCCTCCGGAGTGGCATACAGCTCAGATGCGCAGGCCAAAGGGGCCCGAAATTCGAACATGGCACCGTCTAAAGAGGCTGCAAAGCCTGCAATTCAATGACTATACCGACTATAAAGCAAATCCACTCACACCGCATGCTCGCACGAGCAACGCCAGCACAACGTGCTCCTCACAACTCACCATTGCGCATCCTGGGCGCGGCGGCTGTGTGTGCAGGCGTGTACTCCCCTACACTGCAATAGTGCAATAGCAGCCGACCACACACTGAATGGCATGAGATCGGCTAACAAAAGCCAGCCCATCATCATCCCAGCGGAAATGACAAGCAAATCAATAGCAAGGCGGGGCCGTGACAAGATACCACAAACGCATAAACATCCTCAACCCAGATGCAAAACAACATGGAAAGATGGTACGATGGTCGACCGATCATCACCAAAACAACAATAGTTGTTCGTCCCTGGGTAACGGAGTAAGCGGACGTTGCTGGCATGCCCCCCAAAAGGTTCACGGTCGTTGCTTGGGACCCGTCGGGCCATGGTTATGGTTATGCCATGAATGCAGTCACACCAAACAGCATAGACACCCCATGCGGGCACCTCGGTGCAGCCGACCACACACACACCGGAGGTGGGCGAAGAGGGCATTACGCGTTGTAACGAAGCACTTCTCATTGGAACATAGTGATGTGTGTTTAACTGGTACGTGTGTGAGTTGCGTGTGAAGAGATGGACGGGGAATTCGGGGATTGTCATCAGGCCCGTCCTTAAATCTGGTTTGGAGATTACGGCCGTCGCGTCGCGTCGCGTCTCCGTCTGACCAGATTTAAGGATGAAGAAATCGGCGTACTGCGACGGTGTCGGGTGTGCACGACGGCACATGCCTACGTGGCTCCACATGCTTGATGACGTAATAAAGTCAAAGAATCCCTGAAGGAAATTTTCCACGGCTGGAGGTTTCCAAAGAGGCCTTTCGCGGGAGGAATGTCCTCTCGAAGGCGTCGCACCTGCCGACGTGGAGCGTACACTTGCGTCGCATATCCAAGGAGCGTCCATTTATTTTATCTCCGATTTGATCTGACGAACAGTTTTCAAATTTTGCCTACGTGGAACCAAAAAAACGCGACGCAAGAGCGTCGCGTCGCGTAAATGTTGGACAAAACATCTCTGCGTAGCGTGTTACAGTAATCACTCAGTAATAAGAAAACCCGCCAATAAGAAAGTAGCCAGCTTTTTTGATTTCTTCACAATATTTAACACATAACACTCCATAGTTAAGATCTCTATATAAATAAGAAAGTTGCTAGGCTGACCTAAAATTCCTGTTTTCTTAAAATCGAGTGTTTACTGTACGCAAAAGATGTTATTTGTCCAAACATCTCCGCGACGCGACGCTCTTGCGTAACTTTTGCGTAGCGTTTTACAGTTTTCCAACCAATCAAATCGCTGCGATCAAAAGTTACGCGACGCGACGAAATTTCATTTTACCTCGAAATTTCATTTGGAAATGTGCAACAGGCTGGAAACGTGCAACAAAGAGGAAAAAACGTCGATATCGCGTGATTGCGCTTCGATATCGACCCTGGACAAAAGCTCATCGGCAAGGCCGCTTCGAGCTTTTATACATACATATAACGCCCATTTCGAGTAACCAAGTATAGTATTATTTATACACATTTTTTCACTGTCATGAAGGGTGAAACCACAGAAAAATCGACAAATTTTCTACATCGACGGCTCCCTTCAGAAGTTTTCAGATTTTTGGCAAACATCGACGTATGATGTTTCTCAATTCGACCGACGTCAACTGCCTACATTGTTTACAGTCCATAGACAACTCGAATACAGTAGGTCGCGGTCTATAAGAAATGGTATCTACAAGAAACCAGCCGCTAGTTTTCTCTCCAAAAGTTAGAAAAAGGGTAAGAAATCACCCGCTAGATTTTCCATGGGAGAGGTCTTGAAAATCCTCCGATTAAGAAAAAACTGACGCTAGACGGATTCATCAACCTAATCAGTATATATAGTCCAAACATATAGGGTTTATTTATCAATCATATAGGGCTTATTTGACAGTTAACAGTGTTCATCCACCGCAGTAATCGCCCGCCATACCATGCATGCCACGGGTGGCCGAATTACAAATGTGGAGAATAAAGTATCCACCCGGCCCGGCAGATAATAAATCAACGCTGAGATCCAACCTACCTGTCATCTCATGTCGAAATTAAGAAAAACTCGACGCTATGCGTGACAAATATGGCATCCTCCAATAAGAAATTCACGACGCTAGAGACGAGAATCTGGGACCGTCAGATTAAGCGACCAGCGCTAGCGAAATTTTTACTTTTTCTTATCTCTTAAACGTTGCAGACCCTCTATAGAGGGTTAACTTTTTTTCAGCTATCTGTATGACTCACCGCGGGCGCGGTACTAGGGGGAGTCATGCATGCGATGGCTCATATTAATCGTCGAGAGTTGAATTTTCTTTGGTCCTATCGGTGGGCGACGAAATCCATATTCCACGCTTCAAAATGCGCCACAACTGCCTTGAAACCACGTTGAAGTCCACCCGAAATTCGAGGGTGCGGAGGGTTAACTGAATATTTTGTGTTTCGGCGAATTTTTCTTTTTCCACTTAAAAGTTGGGACCGAGCGGCTAAAGCGACTTTATTCGAGTGTCCCAAAAGGTACTCGAAGTGAAAAAGCGCCCATCGCTCCGGTCAAGTCGCCGATATCATCCACTCCATGTGCACCACCCCTCAAAATTTCGAGTGCGAAGTGGGCTCACTTTCGATCTCAGCTCATGGGAGGCATGCATTTGGCGAGGACCGTGCACCCTGGCATCAGAACGATAGATTAGAGTGCCCATGTGGACCCCCGCCCCATGGGCCCTTCATTCTAGCTATTTCCGGGGTGTACAAGGCGATGAAAGATGGTATGACATGGGTATGACACCATGTCATACCCGTGTCATACGGGGTATGACATACCCTTTGACCGCCATATAGCCCCGCAAGATGCGAATTAAATAACACCATACCTTGCCCCCCCAAAATATATGTCAAAACCCCCAAAATGAGCCAGGGTATGCATGAACGCCCCACGATTGCGTCACGAATTCCGTAAGCTCAATTTGTCCCTGCGGGGCTCGATCCCGGGACCTCGGGCTTGGGTGCCCAAAAAGCTTATGGGAAACGAGCTAACCACTGTTCCGCGTTTCTGTCCGCCCCCACCCACGCGTGGGTGGTATGCCATTCCTGGCTATATGTACCCGAACCTTGTCGAGAAGTGCAATCTACACCGTTGACCGATATGAAATCTTAACCCTCCATAGAGGGTTAACTCGGAAACGTTTAAGAGTTAGAGGGCGCGGGTGCGGCCATACTCAAAATTTTTTAATATGGCATTCAGCATATCAAAATGACCGTATTTTAATGCAGAAATCGACTGCACAAAAAACGGGAAGCAGCCTCGACGTTGTGAAAACCGAGTTTGGGGGCATAAGGTCAGCAACCTCCTATCTCTTAAACGTTGCAGACCCTCTATAGAGGGTTAACTTTTTTTCAGCTATCTGTATGACTCACCGCGGGCGCGGTACTAGGGGGAGTCATGCATGCGATGGCTCATATTAATCGTCGAGAGTTGAATTTTCTTTGGTCCTATCGGTGGGCGACGAAATCCATATTCCACGCTTCAAAATGCGCCACAACTGCCTTGAAACCACGTTGAAGTCCACCCGAAATTCGAGGGTGCGGAGGGTTAACTGAATATTTTGTGTTTCGGCGAATTTTTCTTTTTCCACTTAAAATTTGGGACCGAGCGGCTAAAGCGACTTTATTCGAGTGTCCCAAAAGGTACTCGAAGTGAAAAAGCGCCCATCGCTCCGGTCAAGTCGCCGATATCATCCACTCCATGTGCACCACCCCTCAAAATTTGGAGTCCGAAGTGGGCTCACTTTCGATCTCAGCTCATGGGAGGCATGCATTTGGCGAGGACCGTGCACCCTGGCATCAGAACGATAGATTAGAGTGCCCATGTGGACCCCCGCCCCATGGGCCCTTCATTCTAGCTATTTCCGGGGTGTACAAGGCGATGAAAGATGGTATGACATGTGTATGACACCATGTCATACCCGTGTCATACGGGGTATGACATACCCTTTGACCGCCATATAGCCCCGCAAGATGCGAATTAAATAACACCATACCTTGCCCCCCCAAAATATATGTCAAAACCCCCAAAATGAGCCAGGGTATGCATGAACGCCCCACGATTGCGTCACGAATTCCGTAAGCTCAATTTGTCCACTGCGGGGCTCGATCCCGGGACCTCGGGCTTGGGTGCCCAAAAAGCTTATGGGAAACGAGCTAACCACTGTTCCGCGTTTCTGTCCGCCCCCACCCACGCGTGGGTGGTATGCCATTCCTGGCTATATGTACCCGAACCTTGTCGAGAAGTGCAATCTACACCGTTGACCGATATGAAATCTTAACCCTCCATAGAGGGTTAACTCGGAAACGTTTAAGAGTTAGAGGGCGCGGGTGCGGCCATACTCAAAAATTTTTAATATGGCATTCAGCATATCAAAATGACCGTATTTTAATGCAGAAATCGACTGCACAAAAAACGGGAAGCAGCCTCGACGTTGTGAAAACCGAGTTTGGGGGCATAAGGTCAGCAACCTCCTATCTCTTAAACGTTGCAGACCCTCTATAGAGGGTTAACTTTTTTTCAGCTATCTGTATGACTCACCGCGGGCGCGGTACTAGGGGGAGTCATGCATGCGATGGCTCATATTAATCGTCGAGAGTTGAATTTTCTTTGGTCCTATCGGTGGGCGACGAAATCCATATTCCACGCTTCAAAATGCGCCACAACTGCCTTGAAACCACGTTGAAGTCCACCCGAAATTCGAGGGTGCGGAGGGTTAACTGAATATTTTGTGTTTCGGCGAATTTTTCTTTTTCCACTTAAAAGTTGGGACCGAGCGGCTAAAGCGACTTTATTCGAGTGTCCCAAAAGGTACTCGAAGTGAAAAAGCGCCCATCGCTCCGGTCAAGTCGCCGATATCATCCACTCCATGTGCACCACCCCTCAAAATTTCGAGTGCGAAGTGGGCTCACTTTCGATCTCAGCTCATGGGAGGCATGCATTTGGCGAGGACCGTGCACCCTGGCATCAGAACGATAGATTAGAGTGCCCATGTGGACCCCCGCCCCATGGGCCCTTCATTCTAGCTATTTCCGGGGTGTACAAGGCGATGAAAGATGGTATGACATGGGTATGACACCATGTCATACCCGTGTCATACGGGGTATGACATACCCTTTGACCGCCATATAGCCCCGCAAGATGCGAATTAAATAACACCATACCTTGCCCCCCCAAAATATATGTCAAAACCCCCAAAATGAGCCAGGGTATGCATGAACGCCCCACGATTGCGTCACGAATTCCGTAAGCTCAATTTGTCCACTGCGGGGCTCGATCCCGGGACCTCGGGCTTGGGTGCCCAAAAAGCTTATGGGAAACGAGCTAACCACTGTTCCGCGTTTCTGTCCGCCCCCACCCACGCGTGGGTGGTATGCCATTCCTGGCTATATGTACCCGAACCTTGTCGAGAAGTGCAATCTACACCGTTGACCGATATGAAATCTTAACCCTCCATAGAGGGTTAACTCGGATAGACCGCGACTTACTGTACCATGATGGTAGAAGTAGCAAACACTTGTTGCAAATTAGAAATATCAAGTTGTTGGGGGTTGTGATCCCCCATGATTTTCCCGTAGAATATTGTCAAGATTATTTATTTTTGAAGCAATCTGACCGTGGATTCTAACAAAGTGGGTCCTAAAGATGAACTTTAATACCTCATACACCGATATTCAAATTATACGCAACAATATCCAGGTTTCTTTCTTTTCATGTTGCATTTTAGCACGATTTAACGAGGTACCCAAACCAGATTTAAGGACGGGACTCAGTGTTCATAGATATACCGATGTGGCAATCCGAAAAAACTGAAAGTTTTCTGATCTGTGACAGGTGACTGGAAGTATGACAGTCACCCGACCGGGAACCGATCTGAAAACTGAGGTTATGTGACACACCTACCCTACGGACCCCCCTAGCTACCCTAGCTACCCTAGCTACCCAATAATCACAACTGTAAGCTAGATGCATGTCACGGATAGGGTATCGGAGAGCACTAATAATTAAGAATTATTAGTGCAATAGTAATGCGGGTATAAGGGACCCGCAACGCAATATCGGAATGAAAACGAATGTAATAATGCTAGTGAGGTGGGCGGGCGGGATGATACCCTTCCCGAAATCAGATCAACTATCGGAGCAGAACTCTACGGAGTTCCAAACCTTATACTGCTCAGACCTGGGACCTACAGAACGGTCCTGGGACCTACGGTCCTGGGTCCCACGGTCCGGTCTGTCACATAACCAGAGTTATGTGACACAGCACCTCTCGCTCCGCTCGCTGCACTGTGACACATAACATCCAGTTATGTGACACACCTACCCTACGGACCCCCCTAGCTACCCTAGCTACCCTAGCTACCCAATAATCACAACTGTAAGCTAGATGCATGTCACGGAGACAAAACAAAGATCTCAATGTAGGTAATAGTATACCAATAATATTAGCCCGCAGGCATACATACTGGCCAGCACAAAGTGCTACTACCTACCGCTTGGCAGAACATATTAAGCGGTCCAAAGTACAGCAAAGAACTCAATACTCAGCTGCGGCAGTCACTGCCACCCTCTCCTCTGTGGAGGGTTGAATTTACCGCATGGCCGCTGACTGGGTCATCCAGTGCCCGTGCCGCATGAACTCCGCAAAGGATACCCGCTGAGCCACCACCGTAGCACCTCCAGACCTCATGCTCTGTGTGCCGAAGACCGTTGTGACCTCTGCCTCGGTCTTGCCTGCTGCCTGAGCCACCATTCTGATGACCTCCCTCCTGCAGGCATGATACTCAATGTGCTTGCCATTCAGGGACACCTGAGGATCTCTGACAGCCTTCCTGCCGTCCCACCCCTGGAAGAGATTCACTGACCCTGACAGCTGTCCAGCCTCGATCAGCCTCTCGGACAGACTCACTGGACAGAAGTGCTTCCCTCCACGGGCCACATACACCACGTCACCCTCACTGTACTGATCATTCTTCCTGCTGGTGAGCAGGAAGACCATATGGGTGGAGTAGAACAACCGCATAGCTCCCACCCAGATCATCTTCATATCAGAATACCGTAGGCACCCCGCCCACATCACGGCCCCCATGCAAGCCACTGTCAACCTGATGATGGAGAACCGCCCCCTGTGGTCTGTGTGGTAAAGTCTGATGCCAGTAGCCAGGAGTACTACTGGCATGGCCGCCTTCCTGTTCCTCACTCTGAGCCCGAACTTCCTCTTAGCCTGTTCCCTGACTGCCTTGCACATCTCTGACTTCGTCGGGTTCTGCTCCCGCGGCACCAAAGCCACATCATGCACTGCAAAGATGGCACCCGAAGCCGTCTTCACCACTGAAAAAGTGTCTGCCCTGTCCATAACGAACCGCAAGTACAGGGCCACTGTAAGCGGCAAAGCCGGGCAAGACTCCCGAGGCGGCTGTCTGGCCGCACACCACCGAGCAAACCTGCCGAAGGCCCCCAGATAGCTATTACACCAGCTTCCCACTGCCCTGGTGGTAACCATGTCCACCTTCATGTTCCGCAGCAGCTCCTGCTCCAGCGGGTCCCTAGGGCTGACAACTGCCTGCTGCCAGAAGACCGACTCCAGATGCCCCCCTGCTCAAGCCGAAAAATCCACCCGCAAAGCCAGCACCCTGAAATTAGGCGGGCCCACTGCCGCCTCATTGGCCCGACCGGCGCCAGGCAAGAACAGAGCCTCAGACGAGTCCCTGGGCAGCTCCTTCCAATCCCGTACGAACGGAGCAAAGTGCTGACCGTCGGGGCAGAGAATAGGCCACCAGTGCCTACTTGTCCAATACGGAACAATGATGGTGGCAACCGCAGAAAACCTCCTGAGGACCTCCAAGAGCCTACCAACCAAGCCGAACGGGGGGTTACACCAGTTGTTCTCCAGCCACCAGTCCGTCAGGGAGAAGCAGTCAATATTCTCCGAGCCTGGGCACCACCATCTGCTGTTGAACCTAGGCAGCAGTGCATTCAGGTCCGTGGCGAAGCGGTCCACCGTGTGCCGACCCCAAAGCCCGTCCAGCCAGTGAAACCAGTACGGGTTAAGCTGCCAGTCATCTCCATCATAGATAGCCGCCAGATAGTCAGCTTGAGCATTAAGCTCTCGGGGAACCCACACTGGGTAAAGTGAAACCCCAAGCCGAGTGCACTCCCAGAAGATACTCACAACCAGCCGATGCAAGTGGTGCTTAGAGCTGCACCCCTTGTCCAAAATCTGACAGCCTGCCTGAGAGTCTGTGTACAACTTCAGTGTAGAGCCCTCCACGAAGCCTGAGAAAGACCGCAAGGCCTGAAGATAACCCACCATCTCCCGGTGGGTGGAAGACTCCAGCCGCTCCGCCAAAGTCAGGTGGCCCCGAGCGACCTGCTCCAGCCTGCCCGAAACAGCCTCCAGAACTGCCCCCCAGCCAGTACCACCTGCGTCTGTCCACATCCTGTTCCTGAAAGCCATAAAGACTTGCCAGATAGGGGCGCCTCGAACTGTCGCCTCTAAACTGGAAGCCAAAAACGGAGCTCCACTGCCACCTCCTCTGGAATCTGAATAGCCACATCCCAGGAAGTGTGCCTCTCCACCTCAAAATATAGTTCCCTAAAGAACATCTGGCACACCTTCCCGAGAGCTAAACTGAAACTCTGGATCTTGCCTGCCAGCCTGGAAAGCTCCCTGGGGGTAGTCCATTGCCCGCCAAGTGTGCGGGAAACCCGAGCCTGGAAGGCATCCCACTTTGCTTGCGGGACAAAGAAAACACCCCTCACTGAGTCAATACCAATTCCTAAGAACTCAATCAGTTGCCTGAAGTCCAATACGGACATCTCCTGGTTAACCAGGAAGCCACTCCTACTGACATCCTGAAGAGCCGCCGCCTGCTCCGAAGCAAAAGCACTGCCAGACCCCCTCTGGATAAAGAGGAAATCATCCAGGTAGTGCACCAGACCCGCACCCCGCCTTCTCCACCGAGCAGCTAACTCATTGGTGATTTTTGTAAAGAAGTACGGAGCTGGGGCCAAGCCGAAAGGTAAAGCCTTGAACACATAAAACCTTCCCTGCCAGCTAAAAGCCACGTAGGTGTGAAAATCTGGGTGCAGCTCTACGTGGTGATAGCCAGAGGTAAGGTCAAAGGACCAAAGTGAACCCTGCCAAGAACGCAAGTCCCGCACAATAGCCAGAGATTCATACTTGAACTTCTGAACTACTATGAAGGAATTGACATATCTGCCATTCCAGATAAGCCTCTTTTTGGGGGGCTTATCTGGGCCGAGGTCTCTGTATGCCACTGCCAACGGGGAAACAACCTCAGGCTGTGTGAACCATTCCTCTGCCGCGCCAGACTGCACAAAGCCGAGAACCGCTGCCGAGACGAACTCCTCCTCTGCCAAAGCCGACTGAGCATTAGGTGAAAACCTAGCAGGCGGGGGCCCCGCAACCCAAGTAAGCGGAACCCCGAACAAGATCCAAGCCACCACAACCGCGGAAGCAAAAGACCGCCAGAAGCCGACCCTCTGCCTGAGCCTGCCCGTGATCCGTGGAGCCGCAGCGGAAGCACCAGAGCCGGGGAGATCCTCGAACTCCGACGGGCAGTCCACGAATTCTGTACACACCGACCTACTATAACTCACAACCAAGCCTTCGTTGAGTGAAGCCAAGAAATTGAAAGGAACGCCGTGTGAAGATTGAATTATGCATATGCAACAGCGTTAAAGACAACGGGTATGAGTCCGTGTCATATGCGTATGCGCCAACGTTGAGATCACGGGTGTCATTCCGTGTCTAGATTGCGAGTGCTCGCACGTGCAAAGAAGTGGCATTGGACCACAAACAGGTTTTCGGAAAAACCCCAGAGAACTGCAGGATCACAGTTAACAAAAGACAAACAGCAAGCTCGTTTAAACATTCGGAAAGAGGAATACATTCTCTTCCAAGCGGGCGATAAGCCGGCTACAATTCTCGGGTAATAGTTACACCGGAGTTACGCAACCACGGATTAACCAGTGGTGCTAGACGCGTTAAGCAGTCTGAATTTGAGCCGATTGGCTGTACTAACGGTTCTTCCCTTTTCCTTTAGCATTCTGAGGGCACTGCGGAGCCAGGTGATCCGGTGCTCCACAAACAAAGCAGATCCTACCCTGAACAACAGGCTGATAGGGGCGCCCACGGCCTCCCAAGGGACGTGTGTCATCGGTCTTTTTCTTTTTTGACATTCTCTCTTTTTCAAGCTTCGCTGAACGCTCAGCGATAGCCTTCTTGGCTTTTTTCAGTTTCTTCTCTTGCTCTTCTGTAGCAACGACTGGCTCACCCTCGTACTCCTGTGTTGTGGGCCAACCAAATTTGAACGCTATGTCGATCAGTTGGGCCTGGTTTTCGGCCCAGAGCATACCTTCCTCGATCGCGGCTTTCGCTTTTTTCACTTTCGCCAGCCCTTCCTCCGTGATTGACTCTGGGGCCTCAAGCCCCTCCAGCTCCTGCTTCACGGAGAAGAAAACGCCATCGGCCTTGTTGACCTGCTCGAACTGACGCTTACAGGAGAGGTCCTCTGTCTTCGATCCACCTGACTTCGTGTGAACGAGACCACCTGAGGTCCACGCGACTGGGCGCTGCAGCTTCCTCTTCTCAGGAACTTTAACAACTGACTGAAGAATAGCCGTCGCAGTACCACTCGCTGCCCTGTTACGCTGCTCCTGTACCAACGCTGCCAAGTGAGATTGCAGATTTTTCTCAGCTTCGGAATAATTCGGAGCGATATCATCCAATTTCGCTTTGTATGCCGCGTACTCGGGTGAAGCCTTCACGCGCGCAATTTTCTGTTCCAACTCTGCGTCAGAAAACTCATCCATACCTAGGTAATGAAAATTTCTTACCGAATATATACACTGAAAATTCTCACTGTAACTCTGTAACAAAAATGATACATACCCTTCCCGAAATCAGATCAACTATCGGAGCAGAACTCTACAGAGTTCCAAACCTTATACTGCTCAGACCTGGGACCTACAGTACGGTCCTGGGACCTACGGTCCTGGGTCCCACGGTCCGGTCTGTCACATAACCAGAGTTATGTGACACAGCACCTCTCGCTCCGCTCGCTGCACTGTGACACATAACATCCAGTTTTCTAATCGGTCGGCGAGGCCATAAGAGCCGTCTCGGTGACTGAGAGGGCTTCTTGCCGTGTTCTGATTAACTGTGTGGAAGTGTCTCGCTGCGCGTTCCGTAGTGAGAAATTGTTCGTTGATTGCGTAGCGTAGTTGAGAATTTTTATCTATTTCTGTGCGCGGAATGGAGTGGTACACGGACGCTGAGAAATGCCAGCTCAAGATTACGGAGTTGGAGGCGCGACCTCAGTATGCGGCAACGATTATTGCTTTTGGTGAGGGAGAGGAGCTTACGCCTGAGCAGGGGAAGCTGATGGTCCAAATGGGTCGCTTTACCAATCGGTTAGCGCAATTGTTGGGGGACGCGACTCAAGCGGCTGGAAAGCGTGGGCGCCCTTGGTTGGGAAATGCCTGTGGACCTGGAGAACTTTCCAGGGTCTGATCGTGTGGAGCTGACCAGGGCCACGAACGAAAAGGACAATGACAAGGAGCTGCGCAAGCAGTACGCTGAGGTCCAGCACCACTACGTCGCTCACGTCACGACGGTGGCAGCGGTGAAGGACGTTCAGCAATTGGTGGTGGGTTTGGAGCTACCTGAGGACACGATTAGGGCCCTCGAGCGTGTAATGGACCTGGCTGAGAAGGGCAGGGAGCGAGCACGGGCTCGTGCCAAAATGTTGGCGATGGTCAGCGACAAGGGGCCTGAGTTGGGTTGGCCGATGTGCGAGAAGTTGGAGTTGCGTTCATATGTTGACAACGAGGAGGAAGACAAGGCGATGCGAAAAGCCGAGAAGTTGGTGAAGGCGGAGAAGCAGGTGGCTGCTGCTGCAGCAAAACAACGCGACCAGCCGAGGGGGATTCCAGCAGGGGGACGTTTTTCTTATGATCATCCTGTTGTGAATGTACCTTCCCCTCCTATGCCCCAAGGGTGCTGGATGTGACACCCCGTGTGTGTCACAGTCCTCTGTCTGTACTAGTACTCCGTACAGTACGGCTGTCACAGGTTCAGGGTTTCGGGCTTAAGCCGAGCGACACTCAATCTAACTTCACTTCTTATGTTATCTTAAGTGTAAGCATTCTGAGTTTTCACCACCTCAATATATAGTCAGCACTATATATCCCACAGGTTATGGTGCGCCAGGCACCTTCCACTACTTTTGATTGCATGAGTGGCTAAGCCACTCCGCTTGGTGGGGCGTTGGGGGCCCAATTTGATGTCGTGATTTTCGCAGTTGCGGTCGAGAGCTAGTTTACGGGCGGATTAAAATTTGGTATCGCTGCAGCGTTCGCCTACCTGGGATTAATTTGTATTGTCCGCGTTGGATTTTACTCGACTGAAACTTGATCAATTTTTGTCGTGGGATTCCTTGGCCGCCGCGTTCCGATCTTGCAATTTCACAGTTACGGCTTCCTTAGTTATCCGTTCCGACACTGCATCTTACGGCTCTCGACCATCGCTTTTCTGTGTTCTTCGACATCGGCCCTCTACCCCAACGCTCCCGCCTACTGGATCTTCATCATGAGCGTAAACTCTCACGTCACGCCTCCCTTGGGGGCCAACAATCGCATTAGGCTAGACACGATTTTTTCACGCGACGTCGGGTCTCGCTATAGACCGACGCCAAATTCTCCGGCTGTCAATCTCACGGCTCCGGACCGGACACGAGCTGCAGCTGTCCAGAATTCCACTTGGGACGTCGACATCATCAAGAGAATTTCTCGCGACGCCTTGGGCTCCAAAGAGGACACCTTTCATGGAGATGAAGTACGCCGTAACACGCTCTGGACGTCTATTGTGAAGTCCTTGCAGCGCGCGTTCGAGCAGAAGGACCCCAACAACGCCACTCTTTTTGATTTGGCGGACACGCAAAAGGAGGTCAACGCCATCTTCAATGCCATCCTCTTCTCGACTTTGACATCGTTGACTTCTCCAAGTTCACCCGCGCGGCGTTGGGTTGAGGCCTCGGGACGGGCTTCGCCTCAGGATGGCAAGCGTGCCCTTCTGGAGGTGACTAAGAGGTTGATCCCTCGCGTGGTTCGGCCTCTTGGACATTACGAGGAGCTTTGCTCCATTTATTTCGACGACAAAAAGGACCCCGACCCTCTTATTCAAGATTTCGACGCGTGCCTGACTGCTATTGGCAACGGCGCCTCTGGGCCTCTCGACGACATGATGGCCAAGAAGCAGCTTCTGGCTTCTCTCGACCCCGAGTTCTACGACAAGGTGATTACCCTCCTTCGTCTCGACGTTGAGTTGGCCAAGGTCGAGCTTGAGGACATCTACGCCCACGTCCTCGAGATTTGGGACGCCAGCGCCGGCAAGCGGAGGCACGTGCCCCTCACGGACAAGGACATCCTGTATTCTGGCCAACCGTCCGACGTTGACGTGAAGACCCTGATTCGAGACTTCCAGTTCACATCGACGCCGCCAACAAAGTGCTTGCGACGCTCTCCGACGAGGATGCACGCGACGAGCCGACGACGAGATGGCCCGCTCCGGCTACGGGCAAGCCTACGGGCAAGCCAGGTGTGCACTTTCCGCCCTCCTCCTGGCGTGACCGCCAGAACCGTCGGGTGGATGGGAAGTTTCACGGCCGAAGGCGTGATTTAAAGCACCGCTTCGCCGCTTCACCCCTTCCCAAGGACGGGAATTGGCCGCAAGGCGTCCGACGCCACAGCAACGACAAGAAGAATTACGGCATGCACTCCGTCTCCTTCCACGTCCTCTCCAAAGCATTTGTACCGGAGTGTGTGCGTTGCCCTCCGGGGTTTTGGCATGACTCCGCGAATTGTCCCACCGCGGACATCAAGTGCGACGAGTGCGTGATTGAGCAAGCTGACGACGCCGACGGCCTCGTGTCCGCCTTCCAGACCGCGTTCGACACTGAGGACGACACCGCCTTTGCTCGACTCTGTGCACAACATGATCATCCCTTGGTTCGACAGGACGAGGAGCCCTTCACGTTCTCCGAGGGCTTTGACGTGGGACTCCGAGCACAGTACGCGGGATTGACGCCCACCCAACCCTCACTCCTTGCTAGCCGCGTGCACGAAGCGCGCACCGCTCTCCGCGAGCTCAAGCAGGTGGCTGGTGGTGCTGAGTCCGACACTCAGCACTTCCCGATGGTCCACTTCGGCTCGGCCACGCCCTCCGTGATCGACGATGCCGTCGTGGAGCATGAGCCGGAGGTGGCGATCGAGACCGAGAGCGACGCGTTAATTTACCCGAAGCAGTTCGTTGACGGTGAGCCGCCCTTCGAGCAGTCCTTTATGGACAACATGTCTGTAAAATTGGGCTTCTTCGAGCCCGAGCCGCAGGTCTCACTTCAATCCTTCAACCCCCTGCCTCCGTACATTTCTTCCACGCATGATTCGGCCAGCGTGGCTGACACGGAGTCTGACGGCGGCGACTTGCATGATACCGTCCCACCACCCGCTCCACGGGTTGGTGGTGTACGGGCACCCTCAATCGGCACGTTCCTCACGGCAGCGGCACTCCCTGCTCTGTTTCTGTGTGTAAGCATCGCCATGATCGACACCGTCACCGCCACGGCACTTTGTGGTGTGGAGATTGCTCCACGGTCGGTGGTGTACGGTGCCTGCTCTGGTTATCAGAATGGCACAGTGGACTACTTCCCTGACCCCGACCTTCTGGACACTGGGCCGGCTGACTTCTGCAACATCTTCAATCTGGACTCTGACGGCTTCGGCATCTACAGTCTGAACTTTCAATTTGAGTACTACAACAACTTCAATCTCTGTGGACTCTACTCTGTGGACCACTTTCAAGGTGGCTAGAGTTACTGTCAGAAGCCTAGTAGCACAACTAGATCTGTATCACGGGCACAGCAGCCTTCAGTGTGTAGTGCTAGCTAGAGATTTGGGACCGCCCTGGTCAAGAGCACAGGCCCCCACTAGAAATTTGTTTCCACCGCTTGAGATGGTGTGTTTTGTTTCACCTAACAACTGCCTGTTCCACCCTAACTCTTCCTCCGTAATAGTACAGGGTGGTGTGCTGGATGTGACACGCTGACACCCCGTGTGTGTCACAGTCCTCTGTCTGTACTAGTACTCCGTACAGTACGGCTGTCACAGGTTCAGGGTTTCGGGCTTAAGCCGAGCGACACTCAATCTAACTTCACTTCTTATGTTATCTTATTAAGTGTAAGCATTCTGAGTTTTCACCACCTCAATATATAGTCAGCGCTATATATCCCACAAAGGGGGTGTGGGGATGCAGTGCTGGAATTGCCGCCAATGGGGGCACCACCAGAACGATTGTACCCTGCCTCGCCAGAGTGGTGCTGGTCGTGGCCGTGGACGTGGTGGATTTTGACTGTGTGGCCATGAGTGCCGTTGGCCATGAGTGCCGTTGCCGTACGTCGGCGTGTGTTCACAATGAACTTTGGTCTGTGCGGAATTGCGTAGGAATGGACTTGACGAACCCTAATTTGTATGGCGTGATGCCGTTGTAAGCGAGCACGAGTCTCGTGTGGTGTGAATTGTGCGAGTTATTGTTTGAGTGCTTTTCAAGTTTTTAATTGTGCCTTCGTTCGTTGATGCGTAGATGCTTTCTTGGGGCGATGTGTCTCGTGGACGCGTTTTGGCGTCGTTGCCGCGATTGCGAGTCTTGATGTTTTGACGGAGTGTCGATGTGGGTGCTTAACTCCGATTGTTTTTGCTGTGTTGTCTTGATGCTGTCGGTAAATTTTGCAGGTTTGGGCTTCTGGTTTCGGCAGGCAGCAGGGCCGTCTTGCTGAGTTGCAATGCTGGTTGAGTTTCTTTGCCCCTTTTCCGCACTGCTTTGTGGCGATCTTTGTGGGCTTGCAGCGGCCGAGTTTCCATTTCAAATGTGTCATTTGTCGACTCTGTAGCCGTAGCCGATTAAAAAACTGAAAGTTTTCTGATCTGTGACAGGTGACTGGAAGTATGACAGTCACCGGGAACCGATCTGAAAACCGAGGTTTTCTAATCGGTCGGAGGCCATAAGAGCCGTCTCGGTGACTGAGAAGGCTTCTTGCCGTGTTCTGATTAACTGTGTGGAAGTCCCGCCCCCCGCCCTTGAGCAGGTTGCACCGTGGCAGCGGTGATCGGAGTGCACTGGTAGCAGCTGAATGGAAGATTGTTCTTGGCCCGCAGAAGGGCAGACGGATCTTTGTTAGGCTCCGTAGAGAGTAGGCTGTGGCATTGCACCTGTGCAGTACTGACTGTTTTGGCAGAGACTAGCAACAGTTATCCCTCATGGGGGCCTGCGAAGGACCCTCATGCTAGTTCCTGCTTTAAGTGCTGTGCAGTAGACTTAGCTGGGTGTTGGTGCATTGCCAACATACCTGACTTGCGATGAGCAGGTACCCTGTAGCTTTGGAGGGTTTCAGCCCCAGCTAAGTATTTGAACCGTAGCCTAACTCTGAGTGAGAGAGCCGGATATTTTATGTCTCGTGGTGTCGGGAGTGTGGGTACCCCTTGGGATAGCATCCGTGAGAGGTGGGACCTTGTGGGTACCGATTTGGGCTAGGGTAGTAGTCGTATGTCATTATAATTTCCACACGCAGTGCAGCGGCCGAGTTTCCATTTCAAATGTGTCATTTGTCGGCTCTGTAGCCGTAGCCGATTAGAAAACTGGAATCCACGCCAAAAATGAGTATGCTGCCGCGGCGCAGTTCGCGGCGCAGTTCGCGGCGCAGTGATTTCAATGGCCGATCCGTGGCGCATCGTACGGTCATAAATGGAAATATGGAAATGAAAATATGGAAGTGGAATGGAAACCAGCGCCGAACAGGGCAGGATACACAGCGGAGCGGCGTGTAGCATGGCAATCACCCGCCCGGCAACGATAACATGGTCCGTAGCCTCGCAGTAAAAGGTCTTTTTGTGTCTTGGCTTCAGGGAAGAAACGTTGCAGCAGCCGCAACCTTTGTTGCGGTGTGTATTTTTATGGCGGACTCAGAATCTGCGCAACGTACACATCTCGCGAAAGAGTCTACTCTTGAGCAGGTACGGTCCTTCCGCTGTCGGGCAGCTCATTCTTCGCACCAGGCCCAACGCTGCAACTGTGCGCGTACAGATCTTTCGCTGCTAAGAAATTTGTGCCAAGATAGCATGGGTACTTTTGGTATTTCTCAGCGTTGTTTCATATTCTGTGTTTTTGCAGGCCGCAGTCCGAGGAACGTAATTCCGTGCTTGGGATCAAACGCAGCGGTCCGGCTAACGGGGCGTTTGAGGCGCAGGGTACTCTACACAGGGTGAGATGTTTATCATCGTTCAATTTGGCGCTTTGACCAC
>LGRX02003827.1:0-50913 GCA_001247695.2 Cymbomonas tetramitiformis | reverse complement strand
AAGGGGTGCAGAGTTGGCTCACCCATGTGGGCACCACCCAACCTTATCCACCCCACCATATCCACCCTCTCTCCCTCCCACGACACTTTGTCCCGCCCATGAGCTTTCTACACCAGTATGGCGCAAACCAAGGGGTGCAGAATTGGCTCAATCATGTGGGCACCACCCAACCTTATCCACCCCACCACATCCACCATTTCTCCCTCCCACGACACTTTGTCCCGCCCATGAGCTTTCTACACCAGTATGGCGCAAACCAAGGGGTGCAGAATTGGCTCAATCATGTGGGCACCATACAACCTTAATCACCCTCCCTCCCTCCCACGACGCTCCCGTCCCGCTCAGGAGCTTTCTACACTAGTATGGCGCGAACCATGAGGTGCAGAGTTGGCTCACTCATGTGGCGTTGTGGCCACCACCGGAACCTATCCACCATCTATTTGCTGGCATTCCACTCGCTGCCCATCGCACCCGGGAGCTTTCTGCACCAGCATGGCGCGAACCAAGGGGTGCAGAGTCGGCTCACCCATGAGGGTCTTTCTTCCTTTTCATTCTGGATCGGTTCTTGTTCAAGGACCAGAAATCAAGGACCGAAAATTGGAGTTGTGTGGTTAGTCAACTTGAAGGTTAGGGGCTGCCATATGGTGGTAATAAAGAATGCATGCACCTAACAATATCCCCCCTAGCCCACATGGACCCTCCCGGGTGCTCACGAAGCCCCCTTCACCCATCCTTATAAGGAGATGATGAAGGGAGGGAGTGCATGGAAAGATGATGAAGGGAGTGGGGGGTTGAAGGTTAGGCGCCGAAATGAGGGGGTGAGGGGGCATGCATGAGGGGTGATGGGCCAAGCATGAGGAATGAGACGCAACCATGAGGGGATGAGGGGCAACGAGCGACGAGCCAGAAGACATGCCTGTGGGTAACACACGCAAGCATTGGCTGCAAGTCGGACGAAGCCCACCACCACACCACATGATGAAGGGATTGAGTTGGGGGATGATGAAGGGAGTGCATAAGGGGTTGATGAAGGGAGGGAGTGGGTTAAATATGAAGGGAGTGAATGGGTTAATGATGAAAGGAGTGCGTGGGGAGATTATGAAGGGAGTGAGGGCGTGGGGAGATGACGAAAAGAGTGAGTGGGGAGCATGCGTGAGGGGGTGATGGGCAAGCCATACCTGCTGCGCCGGGACTTCCACGGGGGGAGTCCGCCCCATGCTCCCTGTGGGGATCAGTCCCCGCGCAGGAGCACACACCTACGGAAATTGGAGTTGTGCGGTTAGTCAACTTGAAGGTTAGGGGCTGCCATATGGTGGTAATAAAGAATGCATGCACCTAACACTACCCCCTAGCCCACATGGACCCTCCCGGGTGCTCACGAAGCCCCTCCACACATCCTTATATGGAGATGATGAAGGGACCGGAGTGAGTGCGTGGGAGATGACGAGAGTGAGTGGGGGGTTGAAAGTTAGGCGCTTCGATATGGGGGTGGGGGCATGCATGAGGGGTGATGGGCAAGCCATATACCTCCTGCGCCGGGACTTCCACGGGGGGAGTCTGCCCCATGCTCCCTGTGGGGAGCAGTCCCCGCGCAGGAGCACACACCTACGAAAATTGGAGTTGTGTGGTTAGTCAACTTGAAGGTTAGGGGATGCTATACATATGGTGGTAATAAAGAATGCAGCATTCCTCCATAAAGAATGCGTGGGGAGATGATGAAGGGAGTGAGTGCGTGGGGAGATGATGAAGAGAGTGAGTTGAGGGGGGGTGAAGGTTAGGCGCCGCCATGAGGAGGTAAGGGGCAGGGAGAAGTTAGAAGGATTCAGAGAGGTATACCTCGCGCGCTCTTCCAGGGCGAGTGCTCTCCACGCTCATCACTCCTCGTGCCGGAGCAACCCCCTGAATATGCGAAGAAAACTGCATCAGTTTGTGCATGCATTTTTGGGAAAGGTTTTATGCGCGTTGGTATCTTGTGATCAAAGATCAAGAAGACATAAATCTAGAGGGGATAACATAAAGACATTCAAGTAAGCACACAAAATGAAAGCAATGCAACAAACAAAGGCATATGTAGAAAAAAAACCATGCTAAAGGCTTTCAAGCCTAGAGTGTGGGGCGCGAGGAGGGGCGCATGCGCGAGCGCTAGAACCTCAAGGGATCTAATTAAACACATTGAAGTAAGAACACGCAATGAAAGCAGAGCAACAAACAAAGGCAAAAAACTAAGCAACACCTTTGAAGGATTTAATCATGTGGGGCGCATGCGCGAGCGCTAAAACATCAAGGGCTCTAAACGCCATAAACCATGCGCTTTGGTATCTTGTGATCAAAGATCAACAACACATAAATCTAGAGGGGATAACATAAAGACATTCAAGTAAGCACACAAAATGAAAGCAATGCAACAAGCAAAGGCATATGTTGATAAAACCATGCTAAAGGCTTTCAAGCCTAGAGTGTGGGGCGCATGTGGGGCGCATGCGCGAGCGCTAGAACCTCAAGGTGTCTAATTAAACACATTGAAGTAAGAACACGCAATGAAAGCAAGGCAACAAACAAAGGGGAAAAACCAAGCTAAACGCTTTGAAGGATTTAATCATGTGGGGCGCATGCGCGAGCGCTAGAACATCAAGGGCTCTAAACCCCATACCTCCTGCAATGTAAGTGCAGGACTGCGCTGTACAGCGCGCCCATGCAAGGCAGCTCCGCGTGGGCCTATTATCGTGGATCCCTGCCCCAAAACCATAGAGCAAGGATTCTCAAGAAACGAAACACATTGAAAGAAAACTTACCAAATCAGAAAGCGAGCAATTCGCTCAACCACCCAGTCCACACGCAATACGCGCGTGAGCTATCCACCAACCAATAGTAGATAAAATATATACTAACCTTCAATCTCTTACGCTGGCTTTCCATGTCTTCAAAAATATCTTAAACGTCACGTAGAAAGAAGGGTTTTCAAACTCTAGCAGGTCAAACCTTTCTTCCTAAGAACGAAGACTGCCAAATTTCCGAAAAACCTTCGAGTGTATTCAGTGACCTTTCCTCTTATCATCAGTCATATTGTCATATTGTCGCGACAAGAACGCGTTCAAAAACGTTCTCGCAATGTATACCCCTCGTCATGGCTTTCTCAGAAATTATATTCAGCGTTCCCTACTCGCTCAGGCCCTCTCAAAATTTATACACACTTTTTAGGCTCTCGATTTTAGATTCTCGCCTTGTCCCTACAGACTTAGCGGTTTCCACAGTGAAAACCTGTGTATTTAAGGCCCAAAATCCTATTTACCCAACTTTTAGGGGCTTTTAGGGGCTTCAACGATTTTTTAGGGAACTTTAGGAATTTTTAGTGTTTTTTAGTCAGAATCCTTGTTCAAGTGTGAGGTCCGCGAGCTGTGTCGCGAGCTGTGATGTGAGCTTGCATGAGAAGTTCGCAGTTTTCAAATCTGCAACGAGCTGGTATGGCATGGCATTTTGGCATGGCATGGCATGCCGATTTCATATTTATACACAGCTCGCGACTGGTATCCGCCGAGATGCATTCTCCATCACGATCGGAACACGCTTGAACACAACAATTACGATCCACGGTCTCCGTTTCATGAACGCTCAGAGGCGTAATTAGATCGCGAATCACGACCTGTCGCATACGGAACGCGAGCGCTCATTTTCAGGGTAGATCTGTGAACGGCTGGTTTCGCGCGCGATCAGAACACCTTTTGATTTTCCACATGGGGGGATACAGTCACTGGGGGCATGGGGATACATCCCCCAGCATGGGGGATACCACCGGGGCATGGGGATACAACATCAGCATAAGATAAAACATCAGTATGGGGATACAACAATGGGTATGGGGTAAGAAACACTGGGGGCATGGTGATACAACACTGGGCATAAGGCTACCACTGGGGCATGGGGATATTGGGCCAATTAGGGCATAAATAAAGTCACCTGGGGCATGGGGGATACAAATACTCGGCAAGTATGTGAGATAATAGATGACTCAAAAGGGGAGACAACATCCAGGCATGGGGATAAACACTGGGGGCATGGGGGATACAGCCATCAAGTGCATGGGACAACACTGGGGGCATAAGGCAGCTTCCACTGGGGGCATGGGCACAACATCGTGGGGCATGGGGGATGCTACCACTCGGGGCATGGGGGATGCTGTACCCACCTGGGCATGGGGATACCACCTAAAGTGGGGGATAAAGTCAATCGGGGCATGGGGGATACAACACGTGGGCATGGGGATACAAATAATCGTGGGCATGGGGATGGTCAGATGATCTGGGGCATGGGGACACAACAATCGGGGGTATGGGGATATTGGCCCACTCAAATGGGGATACAAACACCGGGGCATGGGGGCAACACTGTAAGCATGGGGATGGGACACCACCGGGGCATGGGGGAGATACAACCACCTGGGCATGGGATTACAACACTGGGGCATGGTGGATACAATACCGGGGCATAGGATACCTGGCATGGGGGACACAAATTAACGGGGCATGGGGGATACAACACCGGGGACATGGGGATACAACATCATAGGGAATGGGGACAACAATCGGGGCATAGATATACCATCAGTATGGAGGATACAACACCGGGCTACGGGGGATACGGTCACTCCGCTGGGGGATAATGCATCAGGGCATGGGGATACGGTCATCAGCATGGGGACATACCACTGGGGGCATGGGGGATACGGTCACTGGGGCATGGGGGGTACACATACCTGGGCCGATGGCTCGCCTGTTTCTGGATCGAAGACCATGGCTCCTTCAGCAATGCGAACGGTGCGCCACGCTGTTTGCACGTCCTTCGGTTTGACGTTCGGGTTGTTCCTGTACTGGAAACGAAGAAACTCGCGAAGAATAGGACTAACCTCTGGCCGAAAGAACCCAACACGGGTGCCGTCGGTAGTCCTGTGATCGTGAACTGAGCAGATAGGAGGGCAGGTGCTGATATACAGTGGCTCGCATGTTCCATGTTGAGGTAGGTTATTGGAACAACGGGATACTCGGCACCCAAGGAGGAGGACACAGGCACACCGATCCGAAAGGAGGCAGGGCAGCCACAAAACTTCGCAGATCTGTTTTGCTTGAGCTTTGTGGCAGCACGTGGAACATAGCCTTCTGGAGGGGGAGCACATGCCGTTTTCGTATCTTGTCGTTTCCGCCATTCGGACTGGAATCCGCAACAACATGCGTAGTGATGTTCGTAGGGCCAACCATCATGCGAGGGACGAGGTTTAGCTAGAGTGCGGTCTGTTTTGGGAGGTTTCTTTGTCTGGGCGTCGATTCTAGCGCGCACAATTAGAAACTGCTCCGGATTAGGTTGAGTTGAAGGGGATCCATAGGTTCCTTCGCCCCGAAGAAAATCGTGTACGCGAGAAACTGGAAGGTAGGTCGTTGGGAGTAGTTTTGGACATGCCGATCGCGGTATGGTTTCCCAGGACCAGTGAAGATTGTGGCGATTAAGCGGACCCCAGGGGATCCGGTATTCATGAGAGCCAGCGGTGCCAATGGTGAACAAGGTATCGTCAAGGAGGCTGGCAGCGTCGGCGGGCTGTAGGATGGGGCATGCAGGTTCAAAAACCGGAGGTTCTGTAGGAGCAGGCGCGGTGGTCGCATGGGACGCAACCAGATGCGACCCAATGCCGAACATAGCGCGCGCATGCCGACGATGGGTTAAGCGTGAATAAAAGGACATGCCTGAGAAGTAGGATAATTAAAAACAGACTGGGTACAAGGCTAATACTGCTCGCTAATCGGTAACCAAGAGCCCCACGCTGGCGTCGTTCTCAACAGGAACAGCCCACTTAGGTACACCATTCGCGTTGTAAAAGACCCAAAAGAATCCGCAGTCTCTGTTGGGTGGGATCCAGCGGCGAAGCCGCACTCTGAAAGCAAGGGGGAGATCTAGTGAACCGTCCGCCTCACGCATAGAGTAGAACTCTAAGCGCCAATGACGCATGCGCGGAACGGCGCAATTTCTGGTTTGTCTAATAGTGAAAGGATTTTCTGGGCGAGCCGCTTCTGCTTCAGGATTGGGGGCACGCACCGGTACAGCCATGCGTAAAAAATGATTGCGGTTGTATTGTTTGAAGGCTACAGTTTACTGGGATATCCTCGTGGGATATATATCAGGTGGGCAAACACAGTGAAAGGGCTATCCAAGCTATCGCAATAGATAAGTGATAAAAGTCAAAGATAGCGAATACCGTCAAGTCTATATAGACGCTAAACCCTAAAACGACCGGATCGGATACGAACCGTCGGATCAGATCGAACGATGTCACACAGTCTGAGATGGACAAGGGGTCTAGCCGAGGCCTGCACCGGGACTCCCGGTCAGGGCTGTCGGGTGCAATACGGCTAAATCCCAGTACACCACCTCCATCGAGGAGTGGTGTCCAGAAAGTGAGATATGCAAATACGTGATATGCATAAAGTCCGATGACAAAATCTACTGTGCAATTCTGAGAAACCTAGCAATGGCCTCAGCCGTCGGCATCTACAGTGAGTAACTGCTACAGTACGAAACCCAAATCTGCAATGTGAGATCTACAGATGCACCAAAGCTGAAAAAGCAAAATCTGCCAAATGCTACGGTGACTAACAAATCTGTGCCTGTGCAATGGTCCCGCTGCCTGTCACACTGAACACACATAGGTCACACTAGGCCCGCTGCCACAGTGTGCCCGCAAGCCTGCTAGTACTTGTAGACGTCCTCGTAGTCACCAAGCACCGCCGCCTCGTCGAAATTTTCTGCCACGTCGAACGGCCTGCTGCCGCACCCGTGAGCACCACCAGCTGCCAGTGCACCACCATCTGCAGCAGCACCACCATCTGGAGGCAACACGTCACGGACCCGTGTCGTGAGCACACTCACTGCCGCCTGCAGCCTGTGCTCCCAACCGTCGATGTCGTGCCTACCGAACGTCACCTCGACCGGCCCCGGGTAGAACCACACCCGGCCGTGCTCGTCCGTGAAATAACCTTCTGCCAAATGAGCAGCCCCGCCTCCAGCCGCCCCAAGCTCTGTGACCCGCAGTGCCCCCGCCGCACACACGAACATGCCGAGCATGCACACCGTCCACATGAGCCTCTGGCTCGCACCGAATGGCGAGGCCCCACAGCCCACCGGCTGAGGGACCGCTCTACGGCTCCGTGCAGGCACCACCGCCTGCTCCTCAATCTCCTTCTTCTCGTCGTCGGGCTGCCACCCTGCCGGCTGGAACAGATCCTCCGCGTCCCTGGTCGGGGCCGAAAGTGTCGCCGCCACACTCCGCTCACGAGCATCTGTCACCTGCCTGTCCTCAATCCGCATCTGCAGAATAGCCGCCTCACGCTCCGCCACCTGCTGAGCCTCCGCGGCAGCCTCGTCGAGCACGACTACCTGTCCGCTGAATTCGCCCGTAGGCTCCACAATCTGAGTCTGGGGCTGCCGCACAGCACCACCAGGCTCGGAGGCCACGAGCATGCTCCCCAGCACCGGCTCAACCGCAGCCACCGGTCCAGGCACCACCGGCGGGGGTACACTCACCTGTGTAAAACTCACCCCGCACCTCGTCGCAGCCGCGTCCACCTCTCGCGAAAGCCGCACCAGCTCCGGATCCCGCAGATCCCGCTCACCAGCGTCCGCCTGCCCGTCAACGGCAAAGCCGTAGGCGGACAGGTCCAATCCTCCAGCCTGCTCCCCGCTGAGCACCTCCGGAGCACCGTAGGCCTCCGCCGCCGCCGCGAACGCCTCCACTCCGTCGTCTGCCGCCTGCTGGAACCGAAACGCCAATGCCGCGTACTCGGAATCCTCTTTCGTCACCTCCGCTGCCGGCTGGCAATACGCCGCAGCCGTGCCAGGAGTGTGACGACGTCCCCCTCGCTCGCAGTCCCGATATAGGTGATAAAACTTCTTTCCACCCACACTGCACTTGGTGCAGAGGGGCAGAGCCTTCTTGGCGTTCACGTCGAATCCCACCGTGGGCGCAACACCGTTGCGAAATCCCGCAAGCCCGCCCCGCTGCCGTTTCGCCGCCTGTGTCACCGCTGTGTGCCCGCCGGTAGATTTAACGTAAGCCTCGATATACTTCATCTTTTCCAAAATCTGCCGCAGCAGCCTCTGGTTGTCGTCGTTCGCGCTCCCGTCGCCTCCGCCCGGTTCTTCTGTCGCCACCAACGCGCCCGTGACACCGCCCGTGCCACCAGGCGCGAGCGTCGTCCCGTGTACCCGCTGCTGTCGTGTCGCCCACGAAATGTACACCGCCGTGATCTGGTGGACAAGTTCCCGCAGGCTGACCTTAGCAAGATCCGCCTCCAACGGGTACTTGTCCAGTAGCGCGCGATAGAACTCCGGGTCGAGTCGCTCCACCATAGCCATCTTCCGCGAATCCTCGTCAGGAAACCACCCAGGCGTGGTGTTCTCCTTGACGAGACGGTGCTCCAATGTAAGCGCCTTGCGTGGGTCGACTTTCGCCTCGTACCGAATAGTCATATACTCCTCCATATGGCTAGTAATTAGGCCAATAGGGATACACCCTTTGGCCAAGTCGATCAAAGCGCGACGACCGTCTCGGTCGGATGCATCCCCAGCGCCCTCGAGGAACATCTCCGCAGCCGAGCCCTCAGCCACAATGTGCGCCAGGGTGTCGTAGAGCACACCGTTCACCGCCGGGTGCACCTCACGGTCGGTCTTGGACAAGTCGAAAACACCCAAGTCCAAACCGTTCGCCTCGAAATCATTCTTGAGTGCTTGGACAATTTTGGCAAGCTTGCCAGCATCATCCTCAGCCCAGAAGCGCGCGCTTTCGCCTCCAAGCGCGTACTTCGAAATAGCTTTCGCCCACTTGCGATGCCGGGCGTCCTTAAGCACTTCTCGCGCTCTCTCTGCCTGCTCGATAAACGCTGTACGTGCTGCCACTAACCCAACCGGGTCGTTGGCAGCTGCTGGCGTCGGAGAAGGCACTGATGGTGTCTGTGGGGTAGGAGAATCCCTCACAGAGTTAGGCAGCCGAACTACCTTGTCGATCTGTGACTGCTTATCCATGGCCATGCAGATGATCATGGTCGTTAGGCACACCAGGGCGACTGACCCTAGCCACAACGCGAGCAGTATTCCAGTAGTCATCAGTAGATGGCGGCAGGCTTGGGCCCAAGGTGATGTGCTCTTGGGCTCGGGGGTTGGTGATGGTTTGCTGGCCCCACGGGGGCGGCGTTTGCGGCGAGTTGTGCGTCGGTCTCTGATCCTCCTCCGGGTTGCCCGTGTGTTGGCGGCTCGTCGTGGGTCGGCGTGCTGGACGTTGCCTCGGCGTGGTGGTTCTTGAGGAGCCCGGCGTAGGCCACAGCGTGATGTCCTGGTAGAGACGCGCTTGGCGATCACCCATCGCATCACGGCGACTGAGTTGATCGTGCTGAACCTCCACCAGGTCCAGGCGGCGAGCGAGACCACGATGATTGCCCCCCCAGCCGTGGGGAGTTGTCTCACTGCTGCCGTTGTTGCCATTCTTGCCAATTCTCTGGCGGCTGCATGTAAGCTGCCGGATGGGGCGATGACGAAGGTTGCTGCGAACTGCGTGATAGTTGCAGCGGCGTGTGTGGCTGCGACGCACCACGAGCGGGCTATGTGCGCCTGTACGGCGCTCGACCTGGCGTAGGCTCGCAGGCGTTTCTTGCCAGCCGACTTAGGCACTCTTCCCCAGGCGTGGAAGAGCCCCTGTCGCGCGTGCCCCCATAGGGAGCGGCGCACTAGTCAATGGAGCGCTTGCGCGAGCTGGCCGCCGAGGCGGTCCAGCCCTTTGCTCGTGCTCCTCAGCAAGGCGTACGTGGCTGTGATGAAGACACATGTGGTAAGTGAGAAGGTAGCGGCGGCGACGAGGGTCGGCATTGTGGTGCGGGTGTCATTGGGGTTGACGACTGTGGCTGTGACTGCTGTGGCCCACAGGAGTGCTTCCAGGTGTCCCATGCTGTGGTTGCTGCTGTTCGTGGTCAAGGTGGCTATTGTTGATGACATGGCCATCCATGCCGTGGATTCCACACCCCCCCAGCGTGCTGCCACATTAGCGATCGCAGTGAGGTGCGTTGCTGTGTGGCGGGACGGAAACCAAGAATCCACGGATTTTGGGGTTGCATTGTTGTGTGTCAGATGACTCACGGTTGGTAGTGACGTGGCGTGGAATATAGTGGATGGCGTGGGGGTGAATGGGGCGGTGGTGATCTCATTCTTGTGATTGGTGGGTGTCGGGTTGCTGTCGGGAGATGGTGGAAGTTGGGCGGTGGCTGTGGGAGAGGTTGTGCCATCGGTGGGGTGATATGGTGGGGGGGCACTTCCGACGGGGGCAGGGATAGGGGAGGTTGAAGAGTTGGGGTGGGCGGTGGGGTTGGTGGGGGAGGTGGATATGGATGACTCGGCGCGGTCGGTGGTTATGGGCGTGGTAGTCACTTGGGTGGGGAGGGTTAACGGTTGAGAAGTGGATGGTGAGGGAGGTGGGGACGGGGAGGGTGGTGGGGGTTATAAAGGAGTCGGGGATGGTGGTGGACACGGTAGTGGTGGAGGTGATGGGGAGGGGTAGGGGTTTGGGGGATGGGCTTGGACACGGTGGTGAAGGTGGCGGTGATGGGTTCAACATTTGGGATGAAAAAGGTTGTGGGGATAATGATGGGGTGTTGGGTGAGTGTGCTGGCGGGGCTGGCTGCGACTGGCAATGGCGTGGAATATTGGAGCGCGGGCTCGGCATAGTGTTTGCGCGTTGGACGTGGACTGGGATGCCGGTGGCGTCGGGTGTAGTTGCGGCGGTGCTGTAGGGGTGTGTGGGTGCGTGGGGGTGCGGTGCGGTGGTTGTGGCGCCGGTGGTCTGGGCGCCGTACGTGAAAAGCAGCAAGACCATCATGGCGATCGTCCAGGCACCGTGCCCCACCACGTAGCTGCGAGGAGGAAGGGTAGGCGACCGTCTCCCGTAGAACATGGCCGTGCTGGTTGTGTTGGTTACCTGTGTGTTTACCAGCAACGTGGCGCCATCGGGGATGAAACTTGCGGCGCCGCGGCCGGCCATGTCATGGTGATAGGGGGCCGGCCTGTGCTTGTCGACCCATGTAAGGTTGGCTGCCCCCGGGAACCGTGCACGTGCCCAGGTGCTACTGTTGCGCGGCTCCTGGTCTACAGAACAAATGGTGTGGACACCGTCCATCTGCAGGTACAGGCGTCGGGTGTCCTGTGATGGCTGCCTTCCTGTGTTGTTGCCTGTGTATTGTTGTTGCTGGCGGGCAAGGCTCGCTGCGCTGTCTGATCTCGTGAGCGTTGGTGTAGTAGGCCGTGACGAGCGGTAGGTGAAGATGGTAGCGATTAGGATTGCGGTTAGGGTTGCTGCCGTAGGAGGCTGAAAAGGGTGTAGAGGTTGCGGCTGTGTTATACAAACAGGTCACCTCATTCACGTTTATTGGGACACTGTGCTATTACAAAGACCTGCTCACAAAGTTAAATTTGCTCAGCAAATGTTTTCAGAAAGATACTATTGACTTTGAGAGCGCAGCAGACTTGATAGCCGCTACACGTTTGGGGATAGAGGCATTGTATATGGCCCCTGCTAAACCAGGGGGCACCGCCCTCAAGAGCTTCTTGCGTGCTGTTCCCGCGGACTCCACTTCTGCTGGCACTTTTGAGTATAACCATCCGAAAGGTACCACTATCATCTCGTATGACAGCAACAGTTTGGAACCTTTATTTACGCATATCTACTGGGATTTAGCCGTATTGCACCCGACAGCCCTGACCGGGAGTCCCGGTGCAGGCCTCGGCTAGACCCCTTGTCCATCTCAGACTGTGTGACATCGTTCGATCTGATCCGACGGTTCGTATCCGATCCGGTCGTTTTAGGGTTTAGCGTCTATATAGACTTGACGGTATTCGCTATCTTTGACTTTTATCACTTATCTATTGCGATAGCTTGGATAGCCCTTTCACTGTGTTTGCCCACCTGATATATATCCCACGAGGATATCCCAGTAGGTCGTGGACCCAATCCACGTTTCTTCCTCTGCTAAAGGGGATGATTGGCTAAACAAGCCGTTGTCCTTGGGCGTGGGGGCGCCTATGGAAGACTAACGCTTTAGTGCAAAGCGGTTGAGTGAGATTGGAGATTGGAGCTGCGCGAGGGGCTGGGGCGACTATTTCGACTTCGGGTGCGTTTTTGCTGGAGGAGATTCGCGGGAATTTGCTACTCCCACGCCTCGTCAGTGACCTACGACTGGTACCTTGGTCCGCATTTACGAGTGTCGCTTTGTGTCGACAACCTGGCGTTTTGTCTACGCCCTACATCTTCGCTCCTTATCACTCACCGCTTTCACTTTTCCGTTACATTTTCCTTGCCCCCACGCCTGAGACGCAGGCATTTTCCGAGATGAGTGGACCTATTACTACGCGCTCCAGAAGGAGCAAACAACTTTTCAAACAGTCGCAAATTGACAAGGTGGTGCGACTGCCTAACTCCGTGCGGGATTCCCCTACTCCGCAGACACCACCAGTGCCTACTCCGACACCAGCAGCTGCCAACGACCCGATTGGATTGGTGGCAGCGCGCACGGCGTTCATTGAGCAGGCAGAGAGGGCGCGAGATGTCCTTAAAGAGGCAAAACATCGGAAGTGGGCGAAGGCGGTCGCCAAGTACGCGCTTGGGGGGGAGAGCGTGCGCTTCTTTGCCGAGGATGACACTGGCAAACTCGCCAAGATTATCACGGCATTGAAGAATGATTTTGACGCGAATGGTTTGGGATTGGACGTGTTCGACTTATCCGACACCGCTCGTGAGGTACACCCGGCTGTCAACGGTGTGCTTTACGACACCTTGGCGCACGTTGTGGCTGAGGGCTCAGCTGCAGAGATGTTCCTGGAGGGCGCTGGGGATGCTTCGGAGCGAGATGGCCGTCGTGCGTTGATTGACTTGGCCAAAGGGTGTATTCCCGTTGGCCTAATGACTTCGCATATGGAAGAGTATATGTCTATTCGGTACGAGGCGAAGGTCGACCCACGCAAGGCGCTTACATTGGAGCACCGTCTCGTCAAGGAGAACACCACGCCTGGGTGGTTTCCTGACGAGGATTCGCGAAAGATGGCTATGGTGGAGCGGCTCGACCCGGAGTTCTATCGCGCGCTGCTGGACAAGTACCCGTTGGAGGCGGATCTTGCTAAGGTCAGCCTGCGGGAACTTGTTCACCAGATCACGGCGGTGTTCATTTCGTGGGCGACACGACAGCAGCGGGTACACGGGACGACGCTCGCGCCTGGTGGCACGGGCGGTGTCACGGGCGCGTTGGTGGCGACAGAAGAACCGGGCGGAGGCGACGAGAGCGCGAACGACGACAACCAGAAGCTGCTGCGGCAGATTTTGGAGAAGATGAAGTATGTCGAGGCTTACGTTAAGTCTACCGGCGGGCATTCTGCGGTGACACAGGCAGCGAAACGACAGCGGGGCGGGCTGGCGGGATTTCGCAACGGTGTTGCGCCCACGGTAGGATTCGACGTGAACGCCAAGAAGGCTCTGCCCCTCTGCACCAAGTGCAGTGTGGGTGGAAAGAAGTTATATCACCTTTACCGGGATTGCGAGCGTGGAGGACGTCGTCACACTCCTGGCACGGCTGCGGCGTATTGCCAGCCGGCAGCGGAGGTGACGAAAGAGGATTCCGAACACGCGGCATTGGCGTTTCGGTTCCAGCAGGCGGCGGACGACGGGGCAGAGGCGTTCGCAGCGGCGGCGGAGGCCTACGGTGCTCCGGAGGTGCTCAGCGGGGAGCAGGCTGGGGGATTGGACCTGTCCGCCTACGGCTTTGCCGTTGACGGGCAGGCGGACGCTGGAGAGCGGGATCTACGAGATCCGGAGCTGATGCGGCTTTCACGAGAGGTGGACGCGGCTGCGACGAGGTGCGGGGTGAGTTGTACACAGGTGAGTGTACCCCCGCCGGTGGTGCCTGGACCGGTGGCTGCGGTTGAGCCGGTGCTAGGGAGCATGCTCGTGGCCTCCGAGCCTGGTGGTGCTGTGCTAGAGCCCCAGACTCAGATTGTGGAGCCTACGGGCGAATTCAGCGGACAGGTCGTCGTACTCGACGAGGCTGCCGCGGAGGCTCAGCAGGTGGCGGAGTGTGAGGCGGCTATCCTGCAGATGCGGATTGAGGACAGGCAGGTGGCAGATGCTCGTGAGCGGAGTGTGGCGGCGGCACTTGCGGCCCCGACCAGGGACGCGGAGGATCTGTTCCAGCCGGCAGGGTGGCAGCCCAACGACGAGACGAAGAACATTGAGGAGCAGGCGGTGGAGCCTGCACGGAGCCGTAGAGCGGTCCCTCAGCCGGTGGGCTGTGGGGCCTCGCCCTTCGGTGCGAGCCAGAGGCTCATGTGGACGGTGTGCATGCTCGGCATGTTCGTGTGTGCGGCGGGGGCACTGCGGGTCACAGAGCTTGGGGCGGCTGGAGGCGGGGCTGCTCATTTGGCAGAGGGTTATTTCACGGACGAGCACGGCCGGGTGTGGTTCTACCCGGAGCCGGTCGAGGTGACGTTCGGTAGGCACGACATCGACGGTTGGGGGCACAGGCTGCAGGCGGCGGTGGGTGTGCTCACGGCACGGGTCCGTGACGTGTTGCCTCCAGATGGTGGTGCAGCTGCAGATGGTGGTGCACTGGCAGCTGGTGGTGCTCACGTGTGCGGCAGCGGGCCGATCGACGTGGCAGAAGATTTCGACGAGGCGGCGGTGCTTGGTGACTACGAGGACGTCTACGAGTACTAGCAGGCTTGCGGGCACACTGTGGCAGCGGGCCAAGTGTGACCTATGTGTGTTCAGTGTGACAGGCAGCGGGACCATTGCACAGGCACAGATTTGTTAGTCACCGTAGCATTTGGCAGATTTTGCTTTTTCAGCTGTGGTGCATCTGTAGATCTCACATTGCAGATTTGGTTTTTGTACTGTGGCAGTTACTCACTGTAGATGCCGTCGGCTGAGGCCATTGCTAGGTATCTCAGAATTGCACAGTAGATTTCGTCATCGGACTTTATGCATATCACGTATTTGCATATCTCACTTTCTGCACACCACTCCTCGATGGAGGTGGTGTACTGGGATTTAGCCGTATTGCACCCGACAGCCCTGACCGGGAGTCCCGGTGCAGGCCTCGGCTAGACCCCTTGTCCATCTCAGACTGTGTGACATCGTTCGATCTGATCCGACGGTTCGTATCCGATCCGGTCGTTTTAGGGTTTAGCGTCTATATAGACTTGACGGTATTCGCTATCTTTGACTTTTATCACTTATCTATTGCGATAGCTTGGATAGCCCTTTCACTGTGTTTGCCCACCTGATATGTATCCCACGAGGATATCCCAGTAATATCAAGTTACATGCTGCTAGCCTTTTCGCTGAATTTGGTGAGAGGTTTCCTTCACAAGAGCTGATGAGTGCTTTCGATATTTTTAGCCCCAGTAGGTTTCCAAAAGACAAGGCGCTGTTGTCTGAATATGGTGAAGACAAACTCGAGACTCTTTTCCAACATTATGATTCTGCGCGGAATGATTTGCAGTTTTGCCTCCCGACTCGTGATGAGCTATATGAGCAGTGGGAGAGCATTAAAATGAAAATGTTTGACAAGCAGATATGGGATCATACTTTCGACGACTTTTGGAAACCTTATCTTGCAAACTATCCTGACGAATATTCTGGTATCATACTTTTGGTGAGTGTCCGAGCTATTTTGCGTTTAAACACGGCGTGTTGCGAACGAGGCTTTTCCAAAATGAGTATCATCAAGACTCCTCTGCGCAACCGCTTGCAATCTGGTACATTATCGGCCTTAATGATGTGCTCTTTGAATGGACCGGAGTTGGGTGATAAGGAGGCTGTGCATGCCTTAATTTTACGGGCATATGCCAAGTGGGTTGTCATGAAAGCGAGGACCCCGGCACGCGCGAGTGGTGCTGCACGGCCAAAAACGATCTATAAGGGGAAGAGCATGGGAGACATATCTGCGCAGATCCCATTCGTGTTTTGTGTGGTGCCCTTGATGGGGCGGTCGACGACGTTGAAGATGATGTGGCCATGCCAGATGACATCGCCAGTTGTAGCATTGCTATAGAGAATGAGGAGAACGACCCAGCAGCCGACGAACCGGAGTGTGCATGGTGTGAAGAGATATTCCAAGCACCTGAAGGTTGGCTTATAGTATCACAGCCACCAGAGCGGAGGCGTCGCAAATCCCTATGACGTCACATAGTGGTCACATGCATAATTCAACGTTAGCAAGTTTTGAAAGTCACTAGAATTGAAGGGATGAATTCTAAGACAACGACTTTTGTCGATTTTTGGAAAAAAAAATTCTGAGAAATATGGGCCGAAAACCACTGTTTTCGGGCTGTTTTCTGCATTTTAGGCCCTTTTTGGCTCAAATAGCCTTACGCCTACGGATTAATAGGATGTTTTCGAAGTTTTGAAGGTTGCGTTACCCCACCACAACAATTCTAAGGCCCAACGACTTTTTGGAAGGAGGGGAAAAAATAAAATGCGGAAAAAATCGTTTGTTATGTCCCGTTTTGGGGCTGTTTTCTGCATTTTAGGCCCTTTTTGGCTCAAATAGCCTTACGCCTACGGATTAATGGGATGTTTTCGAAGTTTTGAAGGTTGCGTTACCCCACCACAACAACTCTGAGGCCCAACGACTTTTTTTGGAAGGTGAAAAAATAAAATGCGGAATAAATCGCCTTATGTCCCGTTTTCGGGCTGTTTTCTGCATTTTAGGCCCTTTTTGGCTCAAATAGCCTTACGCCTACGGTCTAATGTGATGTTTTCGAAGTTTTGAAGGTTGCGTTACCCCACCACAACAATTCTGAGGCCCAACGAGTTTTTGGAAGGAGGGATACAAATAGAATGCGGGAAAAATATGTCAATTTAGGGCAGTTTTCTGCATTTTAGGTCATTTTTTGCTAATGTTGCCTTATGCCAACGGTGTAATGATACATTTTTGCAGTTTTGAAGGTTGCCTTACCTCACCGCAACCTATCTAAGGCATAACGAGTTGTTAGAATGACGAAATGATTTGTATTTGCTTCATAAATCTTCTGTTTTGGCCGGTTTTCCGGCTAATTTTCATCATTTCAGGTCTATTTTTGTGATTAATGCCTTATGCGCATGGTGTAATGACGTCGTTTTGATGCTTAGAAGCTTACTTAACCCCAAAACCGTAATTCTAAGGCACAGCTAGATTTTGGTATAAGGCAACACATTAATTAGCTTGCAAAATTATCCGTTACACCTTCACCGTCCGCCTATCGTCTTTAGGCATGAGAGGCACGAGCGGCACGAGAGGTGATCAAAATAGCAATCCTAGGATGCGTTGATGCTCCGCATCGGATAGATGATAATAATCTTTCTTTCCTATTCTGCGTTTGGTCATGATCACATCTACACATGCAATGTGGTGAGAATATGTAAGGCATTTTTTACTAGTGTCCACAAAGTACTCTGTGCACGTCTCTTCATCACGCCATTCCAAGAAGCGGCCTTCCACAACATATTCTCCACACGTTGCATACACCCCTTCCCCCGCCGGGCTGTAGTAATCGTCCTTCATCCCCGCCACATCTTCAACCACTTGCACTCCACCGAGCGCCTTCATTAAATAGTAGGGGTGCAACTCATCCCCCCCGGAAGGCCTTGCAAAAATGCTCCCCCGCGCAACCATCACGCCCATCTCATGCGCGGCCTCCGCAACTTGACGTCGTGTTTGCCGGGCTTGGCTTGCCTCTTTCACCGTCAATGTGAACGGCGCCCACTCGTCCACATGGCTCTTGTAGTGGCACCCCGTACTATCCGGGTGCGCCCGCTCGCACTGCGCATAGCAGTACTCACAATAGCACTGCCGGTCCCGCTTCAAACCCACCAGCAGTCCTACCCCCGCGCGCACGGAGTGCAATCGGAGGGTTCGGTCGACCGTGTCAAAAACCGGACCCGATTCATCCACGTCGCCTTTTTCCACCAGGAAAAATAACCGCTTGGAAAACTTGAAGCCTCGGTTCCATGCGGTGTCCTTAGATTGTTGTAGCCTTTCAACACAGAACTGCCATAAATGCCTGGCGCATGGTATCCCGCCATACCACTTGTCCGGGGTGGACATCACCGCTAGACTCGCCTCATGCTTGACAATCACCCCCATTGCATCTTGCTCGCCTCGTGCGTGGGCTGTCTCAAACAAGTTGCGCTGGCATGGGATCCCAAGCCCTCTCGCCCACTCAGCGCACATCGGGCGGCCGCTCTCCACGACGTCCGCAAATGCCGTTCCACACTTGTTCTGCACCGCGCTCCCATCCGCCCACTCGTGTACGAATTTCGGCAGCGGGATGCCTCTCTTGATGAAATAGTCCTTCACAATAAGCTTGCGCATGTGTTGGATGGAGCGATGGCTATGTGGCATGTCGTCGCCCATGAGGTAGATGTAGTCCTTGATAATGATGGGGTTCTCCTCCGTGGACTGCACACCATCCACCGGGCCATATGCGTGTCTCCATAAGACACAACACAAAAGTGACGCTTGCTTTACAATCCAATGCAACGATTGGATAGCTCGCGGGATGTTGAGGGAATGGTTTTCGCTGAAATCGAATAGAAGGAGGGTGTGATCCATGGGCAAGTTGGCTTTACACTTATTGAACATGTCCATCGAGTGTTGCGCCATGAAACAATGGTAGGCGAATGGCTTCAAAAACGGACATGCCCGTCCGTCTACACCGTCCAGCTTGCCTATCCCCCAACCGTCCGGGGTTTTCAGCACAAACTTCCCCGTGCATACGCAGTTGGGAGACTCTCCAGGCGGGTGCCCAAGGAGTGCACTCTATGCGACGCCTCAGCGGGTCACACATTCCACCTTGAAAAGAGCCGCGAAAATTGCTCATCGGTTCACGGATGCTTGGCATCTGGGAGTTTTCAGATACATTAGCCAGACAGGCTCAGAGAAGGGCATGAAAGCTACGTACTATAACGACGAGGGATTGTTGTATTTTCATAGCCTCGACCTGGATGATTACGGTATCGACAAAAAGTGAGTTATTTTGAAGCGAGCGCCTAAGAAAAAACCTGTTGCAGATGAGGCGGAATGATAGTCAGACATTAATTTTGACCGTTTTATTACTAGATTTTGATCACAATGATTTTGTATAGATTCACATCACCTGCGTAATGATAGGGTTTGTTGATTGGGCCATACCATACATTTCACTTATCCATTCGTCCCGTAATTTTGATTCACATGTAAAGGGGTTCGATGCCGTCATTTCAAGCTATCGAACGTACGAATGCGGTTCGTTCTCATTGCAATTGAGGGGGGGGAGGGGGTCTTCAAAAAAGGAAAAGATCGCATCCGGAAAACACTATCATAATGGTTGGCCGATGGCGGGCCGAAAACGATATAGTTGGTTTCGACCACATTCAAGGTGACCGGGCTGGCCGAAGGCGGGCCGAGTAAGCATCGAGTGTCGGCCGGCCCGGCCGAAAGCGGACCTATTTTTTTTTCAAAAGCGGGCCGAGAGCCAATCCTGGAAGATATGTGCCCTGGTGGAATGGGGGTGGTAGTGACGTGGTCGGGTTGGTGGATGGATCGTGTGGGTGTATGACCCGTGGTCGGCCGTGGCGCAGGTGGTGTCTTGATGGGGTTACGGGACTGACATAAGGTCGGTGGGTGCTGGCTCTGGATGTGCGTGGGTGTGGGCGTTGGTGCGGTGTGGGCGGGATGTAGGCGGGGTTTGTGTTCGGGGTCTTTGTTCCGTTGTGTGGAGGTCACCGTTAGACTGCGGGATCACTAAGTGTCGCCAGGCTTCGCGGTCGGCTGGCTCCACTGTGGCGAGGTTGGTGGGTGTCTCGTTGAGGATTTCCCCACATCCGCAGTTCATGTTGCCTCGTGATCAGCTCGTCTTCCGTGTACCGCATCGCATCGGCGTCCTCTTCCGCGTTGATCGGCTGCTCGGCGGCGGCGGCTTTTGGCGGGGTGCTGTTGGCGGTGGTGTCTGCGTGCTCAGGGCTGATGCGCCTTGTCCATGACTGCGCTGCGAGGAGATAGCACAGCGCTGCGATGCTGCACAGGCACATCAATGCCATTTCCATCGGAGTGGCGCGGTGGGTGCTTGTCTTGGAGTCCTGCTGGTTGTCCAGGAGGGCGCCTGATGCCGAGGTGAGAAACGAGGCAAGGAGGACACACAGCAGTGCCGCGACGTAGAGTGGCCTGGTGTGGGACTGGCGCGGTTGTTGGACGCCATGGATGTTGATGTTGCCCACTCCACGGTCAGCACACGTGTGCGCGCTGAAGTATGAGTCGTCCGTCTCGTTGCTGGGCTTCAGGGTGCGCAGCGGAAGGTAGGCTTTCGTGGTGAAGTCTCCGCTGCCGTTGTGGGTGTGGTACACTAGCGCGGCGCCTCGGCCGGGGACAGCGGGCAGTATGCCTGCTGACATGGCGTGTAAGACCTGCACGGACAGGAGCACGTCGAACTTGACGTCAGCGTCCGGGGATATACCCGGAACGTCGAGGACAACGATCTCATGGGAGGTGCCGGGACTGGCCACTATCATGAGCTCGCCGCTTCCCCATGAGTGGTGCGTCTGGGTGCCTGCGCTGCCGAGGCTGGTGTCCACGATGGTGGTGCCTGTGCGTACGCTGAGGCCCAGGGCCTGCACATGGCGGCGGTTCATGACCAGGACCATGGAACCGGTGTCTACGATGATGCAATGGTATTGTTGGAACACCCCACTGCGCTGGTTGAAGAAGAGCATGCCCTTCTTGGCGTCGTTGTTGAACACCGTGTAGCAGATGGCAGTGCGTCCGAAGAAGCGCGCGTGCTCCTTCGACTTGCTGGCAGCGCCCTTGGTGATGAGTCTGACGACCTCCTCCCTGGGAACGTGCTGAGTGTCGGAGGTGATAGCGCTGGCCGACAAACAGCTCCCCACCTGCTCGAGGGCTTCCTCGGTCCATGCGGCATCGTCGATGAGGACCTGCGTGGTGTCGTGCTCTGGAGGCGGGTCGGCGGGGTCTTTCGACGTGCTTGCTGGGAGTCGGGTGCGAGTTGCAAGGTGTGCGGCACCGTCGTTGATGGGGTTGTCTGTGAGGCCCGTGCGGCGGAAAGATGCGGGCAGGGGCTGGTGGTTTACCAACGTGCGGGCCATGCACGACAACGAGTGGGTGGTGGCCCTGCCGTCGTTGGTGGCTACGGCGTCGATGGGCGTTGTTGGGTAGCCATGCCAGGCGGCCTGAGGCCACTTGAACGACACGTTGGGCCTCCATGCGCCGATGGATGATGCAGCATCTGGTGAACCCGTCTGCGCCTGGTTTATGCAGGCGGGTCGTTAGGTTGGTGCATATGAGAGGGATCCCATTGTGCTTGACGTGGTGGGATACCCCGTCGCCGCACGTCGCCCGGGCGCAGATGAGGCAGTTGATCTCCTCGTACTCGCGTTGCACCTGAAGCACGTGCTGCTGGGCCTGCAGGTGCCTGTCGTAGTCCGCCTGCGTGAAGATCATGCCCGCTTGTGCGGTCCACTGCTGGGTGTGGATGCTGAAGGCGCCCGCCTCGTGGTAGTTGGTGGGGATCTTGGGTGACCAACGTGGGAGGTGCTCCACGAACCAGGGCGCGGTAGGAGCGGCTTGTTCCTCCAAGTCCATGTCGTCATTACCGGCATGGACAGATTGCTCATCGGACTCGGAGTTGTTGCTGCCCGAGTCGAGGGAGGATGTGATCACAAAGGTGGGTGCGTCCTCGATGTTGGTGTAGTCGGCACGCGCGTAGCCAGGGTTGTTGTAACCTGGCCATGGTGGCGTTGGCGCTGGTATGGCGCCGGGTGGAAATGGTACGAGTGGGTGGAGATCGTTGAACGGGAGCCGCAAGTCCTGCTGAAGTCGGCGCATGACTTGTTCCACCCATGGGGCCACCGGGGTGAGGAGGGACATCATGGCGATGTTCCGGAGGCAGATGTCAGTATCGGGACACTGGAGGTCACCCAGAGCAATGGGCTCGTCTTGGGGGAGGAGGCGCACTCCTGCGTACATGGCGTAGGGGGGCTCCTCGGTGACATACACCAGCAGGGTTTGGCCATGGTCCTGTACCTTGTGGTAAAGGTCTTGGAACATGTCCGTGCGATCGCCCAGCTTTTCGATCGCCTTAGACAGTGTGTGGAGGCGGTTGGGGTGGTCAGGAGCGGGGGTTCCTTCCAGCATAGTGCGGCGACCATCCCTGGCGCAGTTGTGCCTGGCGTGTAGGGTGTCGTTGCTGTCGGTAATGGGGGTGGGCCACCCTGCGATCTGTTTGCGGGCTATGGTGATGCCCGTGTTGCGTTGGTCGTAGATGACTAGCGACACGGCTGGCGGGGCACCTTGGGCGACGTTGTCGAGCCAGTACTGGAAGTAGAACATGGTGCATGGTGGCTGTAAGAACGCCTCGGCGATGTCGTCGGGGGGGACACATTTGAGAGATGCCCTTGCGAGATGCGGTAGGTGGCCTGTGGCGTCGAAGTAGCCGGGTTGGGGCCATTCCGGGATCACGGGGGGCAAGCGTGCGGGGTTCGGCCGCAGGGGGGTTCTGCGCGGGCTGCTGGCCCGAATCTGCGCTGGAGGTGTCGGCGGTGGGGGGCTGGGGATGCGATGCCGGGTCGGGTGCGTCGGCGTTGGTGAGGTCCTCGAGCGCGGGGTAGTCTTCGGTGGTGATGTTGTATGAGTGGAAGTGCACGATGGCTTCCGGGGTGGTGCTCGGTGGCGCTACGGCATGGTAGCTGCCAGGGGGTTGTGCGCTTGTGGAGTGTGCCTGGGGTTGGGTGGTTTCTGCGGGCTCGCAGTAAATCTGCTCGAACTCGGTGAGGGACAGAGGTGCCTGCTTGTCCTTCACCCTGTCGATGTTGGCCAGCAGCAGGGGGTGGAGGTGCTGTACACTCCGAGGCATCCTTGGTTGGTCGTGAGCCCATCGGTCGTTTGCGAACCCTGATTTTCCGGAGAAGTGGCAGTTCTCGGCAGACGAGCTGCCGTCGGAACCGGTGTGGAATTGGCTCACGGGGCCCCTGCAATACTTGCATGCCCCTCCTGGGGGAACGACCACGGCAGCGTGAGACGGGGTGGTGTTGCGTGGTCGTTAGGTCAGGGCCTTGCCCTTCGGGTTCAATCTGAGCGTAGTTGTTGGGGCGGACACCCGGCTCGGAGTGGGTGGTGGTGGGTGAATGGCTGGTGGTGTGGGTGCGCGAGGTTGTGGATGTCTGCGTGTAGGCGGCGTGTGCTGAGATTCTCTAGTTCGGGCAGCCCTGACCGGGAGTCCCGGTGCAGGCCCCCCTAGTTTCATCTCGTGTTCCTTGGCAGACTGTGGTGACCCGTTTAGAGTGACAGCTGTCACTTATGACACTGTCACGAGCCCGAGAGCATAAGTCTCGGGTTAGGGTTTGGTTCGTGGCTTTTTACACTTATTCGTTTACTGATATATCTGTCACTGCATACGTGCTTTCACTCCGAGTCCCTAGGAGTTTGGGGATATTCCAGTAGGTTTTAGGTCCACCACTTAGTGGGATTCGCTATGGCGTTCCTTGGCTAAGCGTGCCGCTCTGAGTGGGCGCGCGCTTGGGGCGAGCCTAGAGGAGGCATGGAGATTGTGCGGCTGAGCGCTTGATTGGGGCGAGGGGCCGGGGCGACTACGAGGAATTCGGGTTTTGCTGGTGGCGTTTTGTTTGCGTTCTTTACGCGCCGCACAGTTCACGGGCAGAGTCTTCGGAGCGTGCCGCAGTCCACAGCGGTTGTTGAGATTGGCTTCGTTGCTACATTACCTCTTGCCTTATCGCCTTCCCTCGCCTTGCTCTGGTGCTGGTTATCGCATTTTCCTACGCTTCATCTGGTTTCGCCCCTGGCGCGCGTCTGCTCTTTAGGCTTCTTAAAGATGGATTCAGTATACGACCTCCGTAGTAAGCGTCGACTTTTCGTCGACAAAGACATTCGGCTGAGCGACACCGTTCGCAACCAGCCAACCGCAGCGACACCGCCACAGCCTCCCCCGCAGCCTCATCAGCCACAGGAGCCCGCTGGATTGGCGGATATTCGCGCGGCATTTTACGAGCTCAACGACAAGGTCGCCAAGCTCTACGATGACGACAAGGACAAATCTATTGCGAAGGACATTCGTTGCGACGTGCTTGGTGGGAAGCACGTTCGCTTTCGCGCTCGAGAGTCGGATAAGGGTCGGATTGGCGACCTTATCCGGCGTCTCCGGCGGGAATTCGAGAAGGCGAGGCTTGGAGTTGACGTGTTTGACTTCAACGACCAAGCGACGCGCGTTCACCCGGCGGTCAACCAGTTCTTGTTCGACGTTGTCTCTCTGGTGGTGGAGCCGGGGTCTCTCGCTTCATTGGTGCTTGGGGGACAGTGTGCTGAGGACCGGGACGGGCGGCGGGCGCTGGTGGAGCTCATTCGCTTTTGTGTTCGGCAGGCTCGGGCGCAGAGATGCTATGAGCACTACGTAGCGTTGCGCTACCCGGCGGAGACGGACCCTCGGCCGCTTCTGGAGGAGGAGCACCGGCTTGTCGCCGAGAACGACACGGAGGATTGGACACCGACGACGGACTCCAGGAGGCGTCAGATTTTTCGTGCTCTCGACCGTGTCTTCTACAAGACCATCGTGGACAAGTACCTTGTACCTGAGTCGCTTGCGGCGGTGCCGTTGCCTACGTTCATCTTCGAGATTGTGGAGGTCTATCTCGCTTGGGAGGACCAGAAGAGCGAGGACAAGACGATGCCGCAGCCGATGCACTTGCGGTATTCGGGACCGGAACAGTCTACGGCATTGGGCGACGATATCGGGGCCAAGCTCGCGCAGCTCGCTCAGCAAAACGTCGTGGCGAACAAGCGCATTGCGGACCTGGAGGCGCTGGTGCACGGGCGGACCGGAGGCATGTCCAAGCCGAACACGAAGCGGCTTGGTGGGTTCCGCCCTGGGATGGCGAGCGACGCTGAGAGGCGAGTGGCGTTCGACCCCAAGGACAAGAAGGCGAAGCCGCCTTGTCCTAGGTGCGGTCCCGGGCAGTTTCACGGCTGGTGGCATTGCCCGCAGGGTGGTGCGAGGACGGGCCCGGACGGTGGATCGCAAGGGGAGGTGCACACTCCGACGAAGCGAGAAGTGAAGACGCTGGCGCTGTGCAAGATCTTCGACGACGCGGCGGCGCAGGGACCGCGGGCATTCGAGGCGTGCTTGCAGCGGTTTGGCGAGCCGGTGTTGCTTGAGGGCGAGCGGGTGTTGCCAGATACACGCAGGGATCTTTCGGCGTTCGGCTTTGCGGTGCATGATGGTGCTCAGCACGTGGAGCCCGGGGAGGACACGTCTGACGACGAGGATGCCGATGCGGAGCTCTCCTTTCAGCAGGTATCGTACCTTCCGGGCGCACCGCGCGCCTCCAGCGGGATGCCGCCAGGGCGCGCTGGAGGCGAGTTCTCTGTCACGCATGTTCGCCTGGAGCAGCAGGAGCAGCCGCAGCCGGTGGTGCGCTCAGCTGGTGGTGCGCCTCTGCGGTGGGGCAACCGCCAGGAGCATCCGGGCGTTGGGCTGTCCTACATGGCGGCTGACGGTCTCTCGTACCCGGCATTCCCCGACGGTGTAGAGCCTGTGGGCGCGCCGGTGGGCGCGAATTCGCTCGCTCTCGCAGGTGGTGATGCGGATTGCGGCAGCGGCGGGGCGGCTGGCGACTCGAGCGAGACCAACGAGAATGACGACGAAGAATTCGAGGCGTACCTAGCGGCTGACCGGACCGCCTATGCCTCTGGCAAGGTGGTGGCTGCGGCCGCGGCGGTGGGGGGTCGGGCCTGCGGCGTTGGGCGGTCGGCCTTCACGTCGTGCATGCCGAAGTGGCTTATGGTGACCGCCTTGCTGCTGTGTGTCACGGCTGTCAGGGCATTGCAGGCGTCCGGTGGCCTTCAGCCAGGTGGTGCCTATTCGCCTGCGGGATTCCACACGGAGTGGAGCATTCCGCTCGAGCGGACGCGAGAGCGGTTCGTGGCTGGTGGTGCCTCCCACTACCCGAACCCGCCCTTCGATGCTTCGCCGCCGCCGCAGCTGGAGTCCCTTCAGGGGCTGCTCACGGTGACACTCGAGCCGGACGTTCTGGCCGCGTACCAGCGGGGTTTTCTTGCGGCTTTGCGGCTGCGGGATTCACCGCAGGAGGTGCCTGGTGCTGGTGGCACAGCTTCAGAGGATGCTCTGCAGACGGTGGTGCCGCCGTCTGGTGGTGAGATCTACGAGCTGCCGGCCGAGGATGGCGTTACCGAAGACGAAGACGAAGACGAAGACGAAGATGCTGCTGCGTACGCGGGAGCAGTTTCTGCAGAAGGAGAGATCTAGCATCCTTGCGGGGGCACTGTACCTGCCTGTCTGGGGGTTAGTGCTACCTGAGGGATTGCCGTTGCCAGGCAGGGGGGCCAGCAGCAGATCCGCTTTTCATGTTTTAGACACCCGCACAGAATTAGGGTGCACATTTTTGCATTTTCGAGATTTAGAGATGCATTTGTTTTGGATTTAGATTGACCATTCAGATTTCTGCAGTGAGCATGGACTTTTATCGGTGCTGTGCGGTCCGGTGTGCTATAGATGTATATGGGCTCTGCAGCTACGGCTAGCCCATTAGCAGTGCTCGTTATTTGTCCGTCACCACACTCCTTAACCCTTAAACCGTTTCCTGGGTCATATATGACCCAAGGGTACCTAAAATTGATTTATTAAGCCGTCTAAAATCCAAAAAAGCTTTTGAAAACAGTTTTGAAAAGGTCTCCCTTATGCGCATCAAACTACGTGCCCAATGTTTCTCAAAACTGTCGCATGCTTCCAAGATCTAACGATGAAGAGTGTGAAAATCGTTTGACACAACACACGGTTATGGTTTGCGCGTATAAATACGCATGCTCAACCCTATTTAGGTCACGTTACATCTTCAACACATAGCTAGGCGCTATGCAAAACATGCTAGGGTCACGATTAGGGTTTGTACGGGGCAGTGGATACGCATTCAGCGCCGCAATGCGTGAGATATACATTCATTGGTGACATCGCATTTTCACTCGATGCTCAATTTTGAACAATGCAGTACGATGCGCCTTTGCAATACGTTTTAAGCGGTATGCTCAAAACGCAAATCGGCCTTCGTATGCGGCGGCTATATGGAAAACACTGACTTCAACCAAAACCAAAAATAGTTATGACGGTTTAGGGGTTAAGGAGGTGGTGTGCTGAGATTCTCTAGTTCGGGAAGCCCTGACCGGGAGTCCCGGTGCAGGCCCCCCTAGTTTCATCTCGTGTTCCTTGGCAGACTGTGGTGACCCGTTTAGAGTGACAGCTGTCACTTATGACACTGTCACGAGCCCGAGAGCATAAGTCTCGGGTTAGGGTTTGGTTCGTGGCTTTTTACACTTATTCGTTTACTGATATATCTGTCACTGCATACGTGCTTTCACTCCGAGTCCCTAGGAGTTTGGGGATATTCCAGTAGCGTGGGCTCGGTGGGGGAGTGGGGGACCCCCTTGAGGGCCGAGGCGGGGAGGGCGCTCATCTCGGCAAGGAAAGCTTGCTTCGTGGCGCCCACCTGAGCGTCGATGAAGCCGCGCAGGTTGCAGGGCACATATCTGCCTAGAATGACTCTCGGCCCGGAATCAAGAAAAACAAGTGTTTTTGCTAATTTTTAAATGTTTTCCATACTTACGGATGAAAAATCGACCGGCCCGCTTTCGGCCCGGAGCTCTTTTTGGGCGCTGCTCTCGGCCCCGGGCCGGCCAATCCCCATAAGAGATGTGCCCTGGCAGGTTGTCCATCATCACCTGGTTCTTCATGGCCTTGCTCTTGAAGCGGAGTAGCTCGTTGTAGACCGTGGTGGCGACATCGACCATCTAGTCTGTGGTGAACTCCTCGTGGCCCACACCGGCACGGTTCAGGCGCTCTTGCACCACAGACCGGAGAGTCTTGGGCAGCGCCTGGAGCAGGAAGGTGGCGGCGTTGCAGGTGGTGATGAGGGGCTCGTTGACTTCGTGGGCGCGGTTCACCCGGGCGGCCAGGATTTTCAGCCGGGAGTGTAGCGCGTTCGGGTCTCCCTCCTCTCCCAGCTTTAGCTCGGCCATCAGAGTGTAGGCCTGGCTGGAGGATGGGCCGGCGAAACGGAGGCGCATGCGGCGGATGAGCACCCGCCATGCTGCGTCGAAGTTGATGACGGGTGGGTTCGTGGTGACATCGACCACCTCGAAAGGCGCAGTGCGCGTGTTCGTGAGCGGCTGGTTCACGAATCCTGTGTCGGGGTGGTGGGTGGACTGGTCACGCAGGACGTCGTCGACCAGCGGCAGAGGGGGGTTGCCATGGCGGGTCTCGAACAGGAAGACGAAGACCTCGTGGCACTCTCCGTCGGGGTGGCGGACCATGTTGGGGAGCGCGTAGCGATAAAGATGGCTCTTCATCATGCGGATGGTGTCGTCATCCACGTCGGCGCCGTTTTTCATCCCTTTCGCCATGATCAGGTCGAGGAGATAGGTGTTGACGCTCAGTAGCCAGGGGCTGAAGTCCCCGTGGTCGAACGAGGCGTGGTTGAGGTTGGGCGCGAGAGGTCGGCACCCGAGCTTGTCGCGAGAAGTCCGATTGCAGCTGCCGTGGCTGCAACTGTAGCTGCTGATGCATAACGCTCAACTCGTACTGCTGCACCAGCTGCTGCTGCAGCTGCTGATGACGATAAAGCAACTCGAGCTGCGGTCGGTGTCAGCACCCCTGGAGTAGCCGCCACGCCGGACAGGCCAATTCCGCCATAGTGCGCACCCTGAACATACGACGGCAAAAAATTCCCCGCAGATTGCGCTCCAAAAGGCATAGCCGAAAACGGAGAGTGTGGATACAAATTCTGCGGCGGTGCACCGTACGGAATTCCTGGCAGGAAAATTGCGTGGTACGGCGGCCCTGCCTGCGGCACCGATCCCGGTGCACCGAGTTGTAGACTCACCGGAACACTTTGCGAATTCTGCTCCGGCGACGGAAAATTCAAAATTGCGCTCATTGCTGACGAAGGCGTTGCGTCGTGATTGTCCATCGGAAGATCAAGTCAGGCGAACGCACGATTACCGGCAGTGAGCGTGACAAAAGCGTCAAAAGTTAGTGCACACAGCAAAATTTGCTCAAAGAACAAAGGCTGTCACAAGATTCGCGACAGAAACGAAGAATTCCAGCCGCGCGAAACACCGTGCTGAACTCTGCTGCGAGATTTTGCAAGCGCGCAACAACGAACAGCCAGACAGCACTGCGAACGATTAAATTTTGCCAAGAGATCACTGAAGATTCGCCCGCGAAGAGGAAGATCTCGGACGAGCTCAGCGATTTGTAGATCCAACCGAAATACGAAACGTCACAAATTCCGCTAAACGCGCTTACAGCGAAAGTAAGCACGCGCCCGACGGATATGACGCGAAATTGATGCTAAGAACGTAGAAAGAAAATTTTCAACGCTTCCTCGTAAGCAGACGTTGCTAAACGTGGCGCCAGCGAGAGCCGTGAAGTCGTAAACACGCTGATACCAGTTGTTGGGGTGCCACTTCCTATAAGGCAGGTGACACGAGGTGAGCAGGATGCTCACGGTTGTGTGGATGTAATCCGGTTTCGATACGAGATCTGTGGTAAGCTTTAATTATAGCTTTCGTTATAGATGTTTTACGGACACCACTAAAAATGTAAGAGAAACTAAAAAACCGCCACAAGAGCCTGCACGGCTCTTTTAATAGCAGCATGACGATCCGAACAGGTCCAAGGAAGTTCAAAAACCGTCACTGTCACTCTTCTGTCTCACTTCAGCCTGTGTATAAATGCTGACGTGGCGAGAACTGGAGCTCTCCTGGTTCCCTCCAGTTCTGTTCGACCAATTGAGATCTGTATCTTTCCCTCCATTTCTCTCTCAGGTCTAATCTGCTGTAGGTGCAGATGTTCAGCTGTCACGTTCGGGTCAGAGTCTGTCATTCTGGTGACGCCTGTCATCGGTCATGCAATGTTCGTCACTCGTCTGACTCCTAACTCACCCTAGTAGAGACAGTCATCAGTGAGGACAGACATTCGCATGACAGGAATGACTGACAGAAACGAGTGACAGAAGTACCTGACCCAACAGTGATGTGTTGAATCTGCACCCACAACAGATACTGACTAACAGAAATGGTGGGAAACCAGAACCAGAAATGGTGGGAAAACCAGCAGTCTCAAACAGTCAGGAAATTTGGAGGGAACTTAGGTGAGCCTCCAAAACTGCCAGCTCAGCAGATCTGTAATTATTCTGATAGACATGGAGTGGACTCGTGAATAATTATAGGAAGGATCGGCAGTTACATTGATAGGACTGATCGGGTTCAGTTGAATCAGATATGATGCGACAACCAGTTGTGTTCGAGTTCCGAGGAATGAGAAGTCGAGTTCCGAGGGAATTCGAGATGACACAACTGCTACTTAAGGAGCTGTGCAAGCTCTCTGGTGGTTTTTACGATTCGTTACATTGACAGCCCAACCAGGGTCTGCCGAAAATGTATTAAGTAAACAGTTAAGAATATATCCGAATAGCATCATCCTCCGGAATTCCTAGGATTCTAACCTGTGTTCATCCGAACACTTCCTGCAGGAGGAAACCTGCCAGTGGGTCTAGCCTCTAGAGCCCACACCCGAACAATTTTGACGAAGGCAAAGCAAACCACTTTCATGAAACATGAAAACGCTGAAATGCTTGCAAAATGACATTCAAAAGGCATCGGATGGTAGGAACTGATTAATTCTCGATGACGCATAGCACGGACGGCTGTGGTCGCGTGCGTCCGGAACGAGCCGCCGCGTTACATAGTGCGGATGTCATCCCTTTAGTTTATTCCCCTTGTAATACAGGGGTAACGAATACACCAGCATAGGCTCTTTACCATGCTTAGAACAATTGTCAGGCAAAACAAGTGGACTCATCAGTCTAAACTCAAAGTCGAGCTGTAGCGATCTGCTGCAAACCCGGACAGAAATACTAAATTAAGTCCATCACTTTTTCAACACCGTCTTCGCACCAAGCTGAAGCCCACCCTCCACAACTGTAAAGATCGTCTCAGTGCTCACTTGACACGTCGTGTCACTGTCGTAGTTCTCTTTCCCGGTTTTTGTATGCCCTTTGAAAGTGACCATAGGCGTGGGGTCCTCGCTGTAGGACCAATTCCCATAGGTTGTATAGGTGCTATCCGTGTCTCGATCAAACACGTCTTGTTCGTAGTACTTGGCAACGCCATATGCCTCAAGTGTGAGATCCCGTGAAGAACTCCCCCAGTCGCCGGAGCTTCCCTCTTTCTCGTAATAGTGGTAGTTACCAAGTAAGTGGGCAGGGAAATCCAGTGGATTCGAGTCAGGATACGCTGCCTTCCCCACGTCAGGGTCCGCCTGGTTCTCCTTGGAGAGGTACTTGAGCGCTCCGCTGTTACACCGCACTGCCTCCAGCGCAAACGCCTTCTCGGCGCACAGCTCCTTCGGCGCACTCTCCAACACATCGGGATATCTTGTGGTCATCGCAAGCAGCAGCCCGCGGTCCGCCTTGAGTCGATCCGATAGCATCCTGTTGAACCATATCGGACTCAACCCTCTCTCCACCATTGCCATCACGATCTCCAAGTCTTCCCTCAGCTCTGGGGCAGCCGCCTCAAACTGATGTGCCATATTCATTACCACATTCCTGTCCTGCTGCGGTCCGTCCGATACCTGCGCTGATCCCTTTACCGCCTCTAGCAAGAGCTCACGATCGCCTCGCAGCGACTCCGCAGCGTCCTGCAGCAGCCCGCCGTTACGTAGCGCCGTGAGCACCGCCTCCCTGTCCGCCTTCACAGTGGCTCCACACTTCTTAAGAAGCTTTCCTTCACGCGCAAGGGCTTGCAGCGCAAACGGCACGTCATCTCTCAGCGAATTGGCTGCCAACCCGAACTGAAACACGCTCCGCTCCATTGCTGCGAGCACCACCTCCTTGTCTTCCCTAAGTCGGCTTGACGCATATTGGGCTCCAGAATTAAAATTTTCAATTGTCAGGCGTTCATCTGGATATTTGCTGGTCAATGCTCGCATCACGACCTCCTTGTCGTCTCGCAGACGCTTGGATAACAATGGAAGAGCGTCGCCGTTCGCGACGGCGATCAGCGCCAACTCACGGTCGTCGCGGAGCGGCGCTGGGGCGAATTTAAGCAAAAGCCCGTTCATGCTGACCGCTGCCGAAATCACGTCGCGATCCGCCAATAACGCCGGCGGCAGTAGCTCCATCTTAGGACTAAACCACGTTGAATGAAACTTGGAACAAGTAACAAAGGCGAGGGCCACGTCCTTGTCGGCTTTCAGCTCTTTCGAGACCTTTTCCATCCCGCAGACGTGCTCATGTACCGCCAACAGCACCACCTCCTTGTCGGCCTTCAGTTCCGCAGATACCTTGTCCCACACCTTATCGTAAAGATCAGTTGATCTGTACCACCCGCCGAGGCCGCCGGGCGAGCCGATGCCTTCCGGCGAGCGCAGCGCTGTCAACAGCACCTCCCGGTCATTCACGAAACCGTGACCCTTCGACACGCACTGTCCAAGGCATGTTCCGTTGATCCCCACCAGTTCGAGCACGAACGCGCGATCGGCAAGGAGTTCCTCTGACGCGTGCTCCAGCAAAGTAAGCTGTCAGCAAAGACAGCCCCGTGCCCCACATTCTTTGAGCTCAGGCGGCCTTGGAGCATCAATACACGTGGGAAGCTGCGAGACCCCAGACTGAGGTACGGGTGGTTCAACAGTATAGGTGCTAATATCCAGTGCGCTGGCGGAGGCATACGGGTCTACTTTGCCCCTACAGAGAAACTTCAACACTCATCTACTAAAACTCAGCGGCTAAAGGCCCCAAAAGACCTCACCATATCATAAGAACTCCTTCCGTTGTCGTATTCCCTTGCCACCGCGACCATGGCCGCGCGCACCACGTCGCGATCGCCACGAAGCTCTTCAGAGAGCCCTTTCAGAGTCCCCGGATTTTGCGTCACTGACTCCAGCGCCGCAGCCTTTGCCTCGGCGTCACCCATGGCTGACACTTGTTGACTCGCTAAGCAGCGCGAAGTGGCGCCACTCTGCACACGCGCAGCAAGTTGGTGAGCGGCGGGCGCCAGGCAGGAGAACCGGCGGTGAAAGCGGCTAAAACAGACTGGGCGGCCCACGGTAATCTATCCCCGGATGGAGATGGAGAGCGAACGCAGTTTCCTGATCTCAAAGAACAACTGGCAGAACCTAAGTTTCCGCGTGAAGTCACTGCAGGTAGAATTTCCCGATATCTCATTGCATACCACCCGGATGAACGGTCTTAAAGAATCGTGCACGAACCAGATGGAGTGGGCAACAGAAATCCGCTGCTTGGTCAGCAATGCGCGCAGCGAAAGAGTACCTGGAACCATCACGTTCACAACCACCACAGGAACACGCATACCCAGGTCCATCGACAAAATTTAAATGTTTCAGAACAGCAGTCACCACACTGTGTTCAGTTCAGCGTCGCAGGCATGCGTTTGGCGGGGAAGAGGGGGGGGGGAGGCGTACGACCTCTTGCGTACGCGGGGGAGGGCAACTTTAGCTGATTGTACGCTTCGTCGGAGTATCGGCTTGTGGTACGCAGTGATCTGTCGCACGTGTGTAGTGTTCAAAGAACGCGTTGTGGATGAGCTGCAGCAAGTTTCTTGTGTATCACAATGATACCGCGTTGTTTGACTGATGTTCATCATCATAACTCTGAAAAAGGACGTTTTTGACCTCGTCATTTGGAAATGGGTAATGCTACTGACGCTGGAATCTCACCCCCCGCTTTACGAATTAATTATTACTCAACGCGATATCGAACCCACTAGCTACAAGGGCTCTACCCGTAGGGCGGCATCGGCATTATATCGGACGGTGTCCGTATGCTTATGAGGGTGGGGGGGGAGTGGCGCGGCGCGGCGCGGCGCGGCGGCGCGGCGCAGCAAGAAACGCGCTTACGCGACGCGACGCGAGGATCGAAACGATAGCACATAGACTGTACAATACGAACTACCCGTAGGCCGTACAGTGGGGGTAACCCTATAGTCGTGGTAACCCAATAGGCGAACGCCACGTAAACAACATTTATGGCGGCTAAAATTGTCGATCGGTCGCATCGATGTAGCCAGCCACTTTCAACGTCGAAATCCCTACAAACTGATATGCGATTCATGAAAATCGGTCAAATATCGAGGGATTTTCGGCGAAAAACATTTGCCAAACATGCCCGTAAACAAAAAATTACAGGGTTTTTATTCCTGGGAATTCCTGGGAAAAGCAGACCGTAAGCGAGATGATCAGTATCGGAATGCCGTATCGTTCATTAAAAAAGAGTATTGTAGTGTACAAGTTGCTTTGGAAAGTGAGCGGTTCCCTCTATGCGAAGCACGCACCTTAAGTCGGTATTCCCTGAACCCTGAACTCATCGGGCAAAACAAACAACACATCTTAACTTTGCAGGAGAGAGAAGCCTTAGTGAAATGGATGGAGGAATCAAGTGAAGGCTCGAAGTCAGTTGATCGAGAACAGATATCGGCCAAGGTAGTAGAGATTCTCAAGGCGCGACAGGCTCGCAACAAGAGCACAGGAGGCGTGAAATATGAGAAGCTCAGTATTGCCGCCAAGCATTGTCTAAGTAACAATGGACCTTCTCGCAAGTTTTTTCAATACTTTTTTGGCTATTACTCGGACAGGATCAGCGAGAAAAAGCCGGTTGCTGTTGAGAAAAAGCGCCTTGCGCAATACACTGAGGAGACGGTGTCAGAGCATTTCTTTGCGAAAGGTAGTGGATTAGAGGACACGCTTGTTACCCATGGAATTATGGACCCTAGCACAAAGAAAACAACTGACCCTAAGAGATTGTTGAATAGAGATGAGACCCCACAATTCATTGATTTCAATACCCTGAAGGGCAATAATATTCGCAAACGTGTTGCTGGCAAGGGGAAGTCAACAATCCTTCCCAAGAAAGAGAATAGAGAGTGTGTAACTGTCGATATTGTGATGGATTTGTCTGAATTTTTGTATGGTGCACACCTCATGCTCAATCGCGAGGTTTTGACAGAAGGAATCGCTCCTGATGAGATAGCAGTTTTTGACAGCAAGATTCAAGAGCACCAAAAGTATTCTACTTTTGGTATAGTCACTATAAATGAGAGTGGGTGTCAAATTGGTACGACTCTTTTGCAACGTTATCACATGTTAGATCAAGAGCTCACTGCACGAGGGGTTGAGCGCCCTGTGGTAGAAATGACCGACAATCACGATAGTCGGTATGACGAGGCTGTGATGGCGTTCTGTGCTGAAAAGGGTATCATACAATGGAGTGAAAAAGCAAACACTTCCGGAAAGCTTCAAGCACTAGACCAAGTGAATAGGAAATTCCATCAAGAGATAGAGAAAGCAACTCGTGAGTTTAAATTGCTTCGCAGTGCACAGCTGACAACAGAAATGGGCCATAAGGTTGACACGAGTGACGTGAGTATAAGCACGACCGACTTTATTCGTATTTTTTGTTCAATATGGTTTTCTTGGTGCACAATTACGGATAGGATCACCGCCTTTCGCCGTGTCGATATTTTTCAAACTCAGTTTGGTCCTGACCAGATCGATCGTAACAATTTCATCTACACACCAGAACAGACAGTGGGTGCAGATGCTCCTGAGAGAGTGGAGGACTTTGCAGCCTCACCACAAGGTGTGAGAAAGGGGAGCTCGGAGTATTACAAGAGAAAGTTTGAAGCTATGCAAGGCTTGGCAATACGTTGGCAGGAATACGAGACATCTCCAACATAGCAGGGCATTCTGAGTCCTGAGGCTCTCCCTCCACTTCCTCCCAAGCCAAGCAAAGTGAGGCTTTCAGATAAAAACGGTAGTTTTGAGTTTAACAATATATTGGCTTTGAAGAGAGCCAAAAAAGCCAAGCAAGATCAACAGAGGGAACAGGCACAGTTTGCGTCTCTGCAGCGGGACTTAGCGCGTGAGCAACGTGAGGTGCAAAATGCACAAGTGGCTGCAGCTAAAGCTCAAGCTGCTCTCGAGTTGAGTGCTGCCTTTGATAGGTGTGGTGGTGGGTGCAAGTGCAACATATTCATAAACCTGAAACCTGTGGGGTGTGCAACCAGCAAGCTGAAGAAGTGTCCAATATGTGGTGATATTAAGAAGTCGAAGTGTGCCAAAGTTGAATGCAAGCGCCAAATGGCCGCTAGGGACCAACAATAGACTTATTTTTGCTTAACACATTGCATTTTAGTATTATTGAATGATCTACAACTCTCTTGGTTACTTTATTGCTTATCTTTGCCCTAAAAGAGCATATTCCAAACTTCGCCTATAGGGTTCCCCTGTTTTCCCACCAGTTTTGCTAATGCATGCCATAGCTCTTATAATTTTGCATGTTGGAACGTGTTCATGTACAAATAAATGAAAAGGACTCATGTCCGGATAATTTGAGCCATCGCGCGCGCGAATGCGATTAATATCGAGTCAACGCGCGTGATTTCGCGCAAGCTTACATATAGGGTTACCCCCACTGTAGCGCGCGACTCAGGAACGGATCCGCTCCGCTGGCGTTTGGGAAAAAAAACCTCGCCTTGTCACATACTTTTAAGGGTAGGGTGCCGGCTTCTCACGAATTGAAAAATATTGACCACAATTTCCATATTAATGAATGCAATTTCGTCGTAAAGTTGCCACCTGTTTAAATTTACAACGCAGCGTCGAATTTTGCAACATGTCTATAACCGCCTACTTTTATTGGTTGCGGTCCCAGCATGGTGTGTCCACGTCGTATAGAAAAAATCTGAGGCAATTCTACAGTGTAGATTTTATTCTAGAATTTATATAGCACCTGCATATTAAAACTGCAATCGTCAATCTTAAATCTAATCAAAATTCTAGATTACAATCTGAGACACTGTTGATGTCTCTGTGTGTAGAATCGCCTCAGAATTGTTCTATGTGGAAACACCAAGACTTTATAAAAGCTTTGCAATGGGCCATGACGATGACGGCTCAGAATCGCCGAAAATGACAAAATCACGATTTCAGCCTGGGAGCTGGGTGTTGGGATAGTGTGGGATTCAGACTTTCAGAGCGGTCAGAAAAATTTCCCCGTTCGGTGTCACCTGGATTCGATATTGTTTTCATTTTAGTTCGCTGTAAAGCGAAAAGGGTTGGCAGCCCTTATTTGATTGATGTGTGTGACGACTATCTGCGTGCTATTAAGCACGCATATGATTCGTATGTTATTCCCTGGATTGTTTGTACCCCGTGGGTACCAACATTCTTCGGATCGAGTAATCCGTCACTTCTCAACATTTTTGGATGCTCGCGAGCTTGGCGCTAATATTAATGCTGAGACTCGTGCGCATCCGATATACCCGCGTGGCATATGAGATAGCGGATGCTCGATTGAGCGCGGTATGAGCTCACGTTAAAATGCACGTGTTTCTATGTATTCAGTTGCAATACGAATAACGTGCTTTAGTTTCAAGTGTATAATGCATTCGAGGGTCAAATAATACAACCACAACTCACAGATGCAGTCGGCATGTTGGGACTCGAACCCAAACCGGGATGTATTCAGCATACAGCCAGGGCACCATGCATGCCGTTACAAAATGACCTACGCGCCCAAAAAAGTCGCAGCAGTTGTCGTGCTGCAAGCAACTAATGGGCTCTTCGATTGAAATGAAATAGATCCAGGTTCCATCTACGAAAAAAATGGCTCTAACAGTTATCAAAGGCTAAAAATGGCAGCGAACTCACCTTGGATGTGATGGACTGTAAGATATGCAGAGAAGCCTCGTACTTGCATTCAGCGATTCTTGCGATTGACTTCCAGACATGAGATTACCTGCGTGTGCACAACAGAAAAGAAATCAGCATTCAAACACATCTTCAGAGAAACTGTTCCGATTCAACAAAGTGGAGGCAATAAAACAACAATTACAACAGGCAGTAGAAAAAATAACACACAACACAACACGAAACACCATAATACACGAAAAACTTTCCGATTCTAACAGTCCAACAACAACATTTCGACAGCCCTGCCTGGGCTGTACCAGTCCCAATAAACTATGTGCAGGCTAAAAACAGTTCAAAATACATGGACTGAAGGTAGGACCAGTGGACATCATAGAAACAGTGGACATCAAGATAGGAGAATGAAGACACATACACGCGCGCAACAGCATATTCCAGAAAACCGTTCCGATTCTAACATTTCGACAGATATTCAGTCAGGCGCCCCCCGAAAAAGGGAGGCAAGGTAACTTCAGTCTGAAAAGCACGTGAATGCTTCCCCTACGAAGGCCTTGGCTGCCACATGATCATCACGCCAAGACAGTAGAATCAGACAATAGAGACAACAGACAACACGAAACAACATAATACACGAAAAACGTTCCAGGAATACAGGAATACAGTAACAGGAATCAAGGAACGTTCCTATCGAAAAGGAACATTTCGACACAGCCGGACACATGAACACAACACACAGAATACATGAACAAACACAATCACAAACAACGCCCAAGGTCTTACAATCGGCCTTGGGAAAGTGTACCTGCGACATTCAAAACAGCAGGAGGTTCTTGGGTCCCATCTATATTTATTTTCTATAGATATATATCTTACAATCGTTGTTGAACACGTCTTTGGCAGTAGGCTGGCAGGCATTTGCCGGGTGGGGCCCGCCGGTTCTTGGGTCCGGTCCCTCGACGTTGTTGACGATGTCGTTGGCGTTCAAAGAAAGATTCGGTACGGCAGGGGGTTCTTGGGTCCCATCCCATCTTACAATTGTTGTTCAACACGTCGTTGGCACTAAGCTGGCAGGCATTTGCCGGGTGGGTCCGGTCCCTCGACGTTGTCCACGATGTCGTTGGCATTCAAACAAAGGAAAGGAACGAAGGAACGAAAGCGAGGGAGCGGATGCGCACCAAGGAAACTCTAGCTTGCTGTCGATCGTCGGTGCGTGGACACGGATTACTTGTCGCACGCACGCAAGACACGTACCTGCAACCGCGCGCAACAAACCACGCATCAGTGCACTCAAACATGAATAAGAAAATAAAAATGAAGCTGAGGAAAAAGAATAGAATAAATAGGAAGCACTGCTACAAACATCCATGTTTGTGGCAGACTGCATGGGGCAGGGCGCACGTTTGGAAATGCTTCTGGAACAGTTGACCAGGGCAAATGTTAGACGACGGCTTCACCGCCGCCGCAGACGTTTTGCGCTCGCGTGTTTGAACGGTACCCTACGGTCCTGGAAAACGTTAGTATGTGTGCTAACGGCATGCTAACGCATCCTAACGACATGCTAACGATGTATGCTAACGACATACTAACGTTATGTAGCATGTCGTTAGTATATCGTTAGTATGTCGTTAATACACATACAAAATGGAACAAAAGACCTAAAGACATACTAACGACATACTAACGAAATGTGCTAAAGACATACTAAATACATACTAACGAGACGTTAGCACGTCGTTAGTATGCCTTTAGTAAACATACTAAATACATCATAACGGCATACTAACGGCATACTACGGACATGCTAACGATGGCAAGCGAAGTGGTTTAGTATGCCTAAATGATGCCCATAGCATTGCACTAGTATGCCTTTAGCATGTTATGACCATGCTAACGCAACCATCATAAACGCATACTAATGACATGCTATGGACGTCCTAACGCGGACATACTAACGTTGGTGTTAGCATGCCTTTAACGTGTTAATTATATGTAGGACGCACACTAAACGCATACTAATTATGCCCTAACAACAAAATGCAAACGTTGCAAGCACTCCTGCGTGTAAAACATGATGCGAAGGCGCAAGCATAGTGAGGTGCGAGATGCATCATGTTGTGAGCAAGGTATATGCGTGGATGAATGCGTGCACTTTAACAATTGACGCACACTTCTAGAATCATTAATATTATTACTTTTCACACAACAATCCAAGCGCAAGTAGGGCTGCCCAATACGTAGCCTACACTAATCTAAAGAACTATTCTAATCACGTTAAAAGAATATACAACAAGCTAGAATTTCGGCGTTGGTCTTGGATCTTCATTTCTTCCCGCTCGCTCATTTTTGATGGGTCTGAAAAAGCAAGTGCAACAAAGTACCAATACTTAGTAAAGTGGAAACACTTGACACAAAAGCACAACAACTTTGGCTTTAACTTAGGAAGGGTATAGCTTGTACCTTAAGGGTTGGCGTTGGTTGTAGGCTGAAAATTGTTTTTTCTACTTGCTCATTTTCAACCGATCTGGGAAATTCAACGCAACAAAGAAACCAATGATTAGTAAAGCGAACAAACACATAACATAAACGCGCAGATTCTTGTGTGTCAGCCTAGGAAGGATAGCGCACACACCTTAGGTCTTGGTGTTGGTCGGCTGAAAATTGGGTCTTTCCACTCGCTCATTTTCAGCCGATCTGAAAAACAAAGTGCAACTCAAACCCATAGGTTAATAAAGCGGAAATAAAGCGTAAGTCCAAATACAAGATCACCAAAGGAAAACAAAAAGGCCTAGTGGGGTGAGTTGGAATTCAACCAACTTCATCTACTCCAAAGGAGTAGCGATACTTCTCGTTCACCCCTCAATACGATGCTAAGCACACCGACATGCACGTACAAAAATACAACAACCCTCGCATTCACTATGAAAATATCGCACAGTGCATAGTGTGTTTATGATAACAAGAACAAACATACGGTATTACATAAGCAGTGTTCACTTTGTACCGTAACATAAACAGCTGTGCGAGCTTTGACCCATCTACATAGCGATAGGTGTTTTGAACAGTCCAGTACAGTCGAGTGTCACTCGACTGTCGTGTGACACTGTTGAACTGTGACACTGTAGAGCTCAACGTTCATCTCCAAACTGAAGCTCGATACCTCGTGTCACTCGTCGTGTCGACTGTGACTGTCATTGTCATTATTGTCATGTCATGTCAATGTCATGTCATGTCACAGGGCTCTACAGTAGCAGTAGTAATTCTGGAATCTGTCACGTCACGCTCAATTTTCTTTTTAATTTTCGCCAAGCCCTTCACTCGCGTCATCGTCACTCGCGTCATCGTTTCGCGTCTAAGTCATTGTGACCATTGTCACGTTCCACATTGTCCATCTTTCTGGTCACATGGTCGAGTGGACATGACATGTGATTCTGCGCGTGAGGTCGACGGTTCAATGCCCCCCTAATTTTTTCATTTTATGTTGGTATGGCTTTAGCCTGATGGGGAATATTTGTGAAAACATTCTGCCCCTACAGTATGTTAGCATGTCGTTAGCATGTCGTTATCACGTCATGTGTTAACGACATGCTAACCACATGCTATAGACATGCTACAGAAGAGAATCTTTTGAGGAATATTCCTCCGGCGTGTTATCACGTCCGTGTTTAGCATGCCTTTAGCATGCTTTTCAGTCGGTAGCACGCCTGTAACACGCCTGTAACACGCCTGTAACACGCTGTAGCATGGCGTTAGCACACATACCAAATGAAACATCGCATGATAAAGCCCATATATGCACGCGCTAACGACGTGCTAACGGCGTGCTAAACTCGGACGTACTAACTCGCCTGAGGAATATTCCTGAAAAGATTCCCCTGTTAAGATGCCGTTAGCATGTCGTTAGCATGTCATAGTATTTATACTCATTCATATATAAATATAAATGATGTAGCATGTTAAATACATGCTAACGTCATGCTAAAGTTCCTCAGGCGAGTTAGTACGTCCGAGTTTAGCACGCCGTTAGCACGTCGTTAGCACGTGCATATATGGGCGTTATCATGCGATGTTTCATTTGGTATGTGTGCTAACGCCATGCTACAGCGTGTTACAGGCGTGTTACAGGCGTGTTACAGGCGTGCTACAGGCGTGCTACGGGCGTGCTACAAGACTGAAAATCATGCTAAACGCATGCTAAACTCGGAAATGATGACACATGTGAGGAATATTCCTCAAAAGATTCTCTTCTGTAGCATGTCGTTAGCATGTTATGCGCATCCTAATGACGTGCTACGCCCGTCCTAACGAAGGTCGTTCGGACCTCCTGTACTCCAATTACTATGAAGGTAGGGGGAGGGGGGAGGGGGGATCGCGGGGTAATAGGGTTGCAATGCCCCGAAAAGGAGAGCATTTCTCCGCGCTACGTGAAGAATCGGCTCGCCAAGTTCCCCCCAATGCATCCGAGGACGAGGTCGTGCTCGTTGCGCCCGCAAGAACACCTCGTACGGCCCCGGGCCATCGTGGCCTTTCCCTCCAACGAACAACAGCAATAACGACCGGTGGACAAAACCAATGTGCCACGACTATCCCGCCTGGCCATGCGTAACCCAGCTCCTCACCCAGTACCCTCGGCACCACATGCAACTTTGGTGAATGGTACCACCTCCCGCCCAAGTAGGCCGGCAACGGCACTTGTTGCCTATGGGCGTCCTAACATACTGCTATGTGCAGGATATGGGGCTACTTGCACGAGAAATAGAGCTATTTTTCAAGGACTTGGAGGCGATCGGACCAGCGTATATGTGGTGTGTTATTAACACTCGCATGTTTTCTCACACACATGGTCACGCAACTTGAGAAGTATGGTCCAATGCGGGAAGTGTGGATGTACGCCTTTGAGTCCTTGAACTGCCACATCAAATCCCTAGCGAGGAGCAACTCCCTACCCGTTCAAGCCATAATGAATATCATCCCGCGCGTGAAGGTGTTGCGTCTGGTGCGTGGGTTAATCATTTTCATTACGGCAGGCGTCTCCGCCCGGATGCCGGCGGCCATGACCATGTGGAGCCGCGGGGCGATTGCGGTTGAGGTATCGGCTAGGGGGAAGCGGGTGGTCTTGCGAGATGATGAAATCCAACACCACGTTGAAGGTTTGGATGCGCACTGAAATTCCGGCGTATGGGGACCTGGTGGAGAGATGGGAGAAGTATGCGGAGGACGCGCGCAGGTAATTTCTGGTCCCATTTCCTGAGCAGTTGTTGGAGCCGTGCGTTATGACGCAGTTATCTCGTCGTTAGTATGCCTTTAACGGCAATATATGATTGTGCACAGATGGAATACCAGGATGCGGTCGCGGGCCAAACCATACAGGCTTGCGGTTCGGTGCAAAAGAGGGTAAGCCTGAGCACATATCAAGGTATGGCAAACGCGAGGTCAGAAAGTGCGCGGAAAATGCAACCTTCTTTTATTGGCTTATCAGATCCGCGCGAACATTGTAGACGTACAGACACTTGTCCGTACAAAAGTGGATGCGCAACGGGGAATATGTGCTCGATACACTTCACAATTCGCACATACGCAACCATACTTAAGAAAAAGTTTAAATCGCCCATATCTTGAAATCTAGAAGTTGCGTTTTCCGCGCACTTTTTGACCTCGCATTTGCCATACCTTGATATGCGAACCCGTATTTGGAGCATGTGCGGATCCGACAGAATGGCTGAGCCGAAAGTTCACAAAGTACGAGGCGTTGCTCATGGCGGGGCCGGCACCGGTTTGCTTTAGTTTCGCGCACATCAAGATCGGGGACGCCTATTACCGCACGGCTACGACCGATCGGAATAAGCGCACTGTACATAGCTATTTTCGTACGTTCTTCGTGAATGAGGAAATGGACCGTGATGGCAACGTGATCTTCAACGAGAAGGGTGAGCCAAAAACCGATGAAATCGACAGGTGAGGAAGCACAGACAATGTAGTGTGCAGTTATGATGCCTTTAGTATGTCGATAGCATATAGTTAGGATGCAGATAAAATGTTAAGTGCGTATTAAGGGCATTTGGACAAGCAGTGGTGGTTTACACAGTCGTGGGTTTGGCGATATCCGATATGCAGGCACGGCCGCATTACAAAAATACTGCGAGTGGAAATTGCTGGAGAGATGTACACCTTACTAAAGTGCGATTGGCTTGCAAAGCCGACCGAGAAACATATCAAGGCCTACCGTCAACGAAACTCCATTCTCGGCCCGGATGATTTGACTAGGACGGTTTACACCTTCAACCCGCACGTTGACCCAGCAGCCTTTGAGCACAAGGAGCCATTCATATTACCCAATAGAGTAGAACAACAAGTTGTTATTGTACCACATCCGTGCATGGAGACCGCCGTTATTCTCGACCCAACGGCCGACTTCTTTGAGTGCATAAGATGATATTAGCAAGTTAAATACATGATAAAGATATGCTAACGTGGGCGTGTTGAAGACATGCTAGCGACATGTTAACGACATACTAACGTTCCTACCTTTCCGAGGAACTCCGCTCGCTTACCAACTGACCCGAATCGCATCATACTCCGTGGAATATCCTTCCCCTGCCCTTCTAATTGCCATATAACATGTTCATGGTGATCTACGCACCCCCACATGCCCCACCACTCACTCCCCCTCCGATTGGTGCGAACACATACTTAAGGCTTAGTGGCGTTAGCATGTCTTTAGCATGTTACGTGTGTGATAAAGACATACTAACGTGGACATGCTATCCGCGTATTGAAGACATGCTAACGATATACTAACGTTCCTACCTTTCCGAGGAACTCCGCTCGTTTACGAACTGACCCGAATCGCATGCATCACACTCCGTGGAATATCCTTCCCCTGCCCTTCTAATTACCATATGGCATGTTCCTTGTGATCTACGCACCCCCACATGCCCCACCACTCACTCCCCCTCCGGTTGGTGCGAACACATACTTAAGGCTCAGTGGCGTTAGCATGTCTTTAGCATGTTACGTGTATGATAAAGACATGCTAACGCAGACATGCTATCCGCGTGTTAAGGACATGCTAGCGACATACTAACGTTCCTACCTTTCCGAGGAACTCCGCTAGTTTACGAACTGACCCGAATCGCATCATACTCCGTGGAATATCCCTGTCCTGCCCTTCTAATTGCCATATGCCATGTTCCTGGTGATCTACGCACCCCCACATACCCCACCACTCACTCCCCCTCCGGTTGGTGCGAACACATACTTAAGGCTCAGTGGCGTTAGCATGTCTTTAGCATGTTACGTGTGTGATAAAGACATGCTAACGCGGACATGCTATCGGCGTGTTAAGGACATACTAACGACATACTAACGTTCCTACCTTTCCGAGGAACTCCGCTCGTTTACCAACTGACCCGAATCGCATCACACTCCGTGGAATATCCTTCCCCTGCCCTTCTAATTACCATATGGCATGTTCCTGGTGATCTACGCACCCCCACATGCCCCACCACTCACTCCCCCTCCAATTGGTGCGAACACATACTCAAGGCTCAGTGGCGTTAGCATGTCTTTAGCATGGACATGCTAACTCGCCTATGGGGCTTTAGCATGCCGTTAGCACACATGCTAACACATATCTTGCGTTAGCACGTCATAGCATGTCGTTAGCACGCCTATAGTATGTCGTTAGCAGCATACTAACGTTTTCCAGGACCGTAGGGATAGTATCGGAAACTGGGAACACTTGAAAAGTGACGATGAAGTTCCAGGAAATATCCGGATCTGACGCCCGTAACTGTTTCACGTAACCGTGACATGTCGAAAATTCAATCGGACGATAACCTGATTTTTGGTCAGAATCTAATACATCATTGGCTCGAACTTTTCGAACCAATGCCGGACGACTTCAATGAAGTACTGTGAATACGATTGGTCAGATGAGCAGCGTCTGTGAGCTCCTCGCAAAATCTGGAGTAGGACAGCCGACGGGATGCGGCAGATGGGCATCTGTAATCCGAAGGCTCAAAAAGAGCATCTTACGCGGCTTAATAATATAGATGGCATCATCGTCCTCACCGGCCGGTTCTGGTGGCACAGTGTTGGTACGCCTTACTAACCAACGGTAAAATAGGAGTCAACGATCGTTTCATAATCATTGGAAAGCGATGAAAGAGGCCAAATCGCCGCCATCACCATCATCGACACAAGTATGGTGCGTGCCCACTACAGGGCGAAGAAGTGAGTTTGTTGCTTGCGCTGTGTGCTATTACTTTTTGTTTTGTTTGTACATTTCGGTTATCCGTAGTTTGGTTGAAACGCTCACTGTCCGCATTCCGCTTTTTTTCTTAGCATCTCACGATGCGCTTTGCTAGGTTATCGCAAAAACATGAGACATCCGCTACTATGGGTTCATGGCGTGACTCTGCACAACTGAGGTAAGCTTCGTTTTCATATGCATCCGCCTTTTTAAATTTGCTTTAAATGTGGTTTTGTGTGCGTCTTTTGGAGACCTCTGGTTGGCAGCGACTCTTCTGGCGAAGAATCGGCGTTACTCACGCCGATTCTGAGCACACTGGCAGATTCCCCGCAGAAATCTACTTGGGAAGGATGGTATCAAGACTTGAGATGAGTTTTGTGGCGAAATTTTGCAGTTGTCCTTGGGAACCCTACTCTTTTGGCCCCAGAAGCATTTCAGCTTGCTGTTTTAATGGTATTAGCTCAAATAAGAGCACCGGAAATTATTTCCGGAGGTCTCAGTTCGAAACTGAGATACCATCCTACCATACATACTTCTTCCCGCAAAACATCTTTCATGCGCAACCATAAAACACGTCCTACCTATCGTGTTCGCGTTTTGTTAAATATTAAAACGTTTTGGTGTGGAAGTCAAGGTTCATGAACCTAGCTTGGGTTGAAACCCCAACTACACCTAGGAACTTTGCTTTATTGCAATAACACTTTTATGAAAATGACGAGCCTTGTTGTTTCTATTCTACTAAAGTGAAGCATGAAGGTGGATTAGGCTTGTACTATTGAGTTCACCTACATGCGTTGTCAACGGGTACCCGCCCTATAGTGGGCGGTATAAAACTATTGTTCATGTAAATAAACAACGTCTATTTTTCATGCATATGCGATACCATACGTGTAGGTATGTCAAGTGAATAAGTGCTTACACATAAAAAACGCAAAGTTAAGTGTGAGTGGCAAGGGAGGCAAAGTTAAGAGAGGTCATTGCGGACCGCTATGTTAAACGCACAACATTACTTGGCAAGGCATATAACAATGTGTGAGGGAGGAGAGGTGTCAAGCCGTGTAGTTGGGGGTTTAACCCAAGCTAGATTCGCAAACCTAGACTTCCACACCAAAATATTTGACAAATTCAAAATTGAGAAGTATGGCATATAGGAGATAGCATATGAGGAGGAGTATGTGTGATAGGCATGTGGTATCTCAGATTCACACTGAGATCTTCGGAAACATTTTCCGAAGCTCTTGTTTGAGCTAATACCACCAAAACAGCAGGTTGATGAGAGATTCTGGAGCCAAATGAGTGGGGTCCCAAAGGAAAACTGCATTTTTTCGCCAAACTACTCTAATCATGTGTTCTACAAACTTTCCCCAGGTAGATTTCTGCGGGGAATCTGCCAGTGTGCTCAGAATTGGCGTGAGAACCGCCGATTCTTCGCCAGAAAAGTCGCTGCCAACCAGAGGTCTCCAAAAGACACACACAAAACGACATTTAACACAAATTGAAAAAGGAGGATGCATATGAAAAAAAAAGGAGAATGCATATGAAAAAGAAGCTTACCTCAGTTGTGTCGATTCGCGCCAAGAGCAAACTCACTGCTTCGCCTTGTAGGGCGAGGGCACGCACCATAATTGTGTCGCTGAAGGTGATGGCGGCGATATGGCCCCTTTCATCGCTTTCCCATGATATTATGATGAAAAGACCGTTGACTCCTATTTTACCTTTGGTTAGTAATACCAACATTGTGCCACCGGAACCGGCCGGTGAGGACGATGATGACATGGGTTCGATATCGCGTTGAATAATAATTAATTCGTAAAGCGGGGGGTGAGATTCCAGCGTCAGTAGCATTACCCTTTGGAAATCGTCAACAAATTGGAAACGATCCATAAATAGGAAAAATCGACGGTATCGCGCGCATGGGTTGCGATATCGACCTGGGACAAAGGCACATCATTCGATTTGGGCTTGTCGCTCACACGTCATCAACAGCCACTGAGAAGCTCGTGTTTTTTAAGTTATAGATCTGTCATCCTTAAGGCTTGACTATTTTTTAACGTGTCACTTCATGAATGGAGTATGTCCACCATTTCAGGGGCGGCTAGTTCAAGACTCTTGAAAATTTTCGATTTCAAGACTCTTGAAATCGATTTCAAGACCCAAAAGACATTTCAAGAGTCTTGAAAACGATTTCAAGGCTCTTGAAAACGATTTCAAGACTCTTGAAAACGATTTCAAGACTCTTGAAAACGATTTCAAGACTCTTGAAATCGTTTTCAAGACTCTTGAAACCAATTTCAAGACTCTTGAAACCAATTTCAAGACTCTTGAAATCGATTTCAAGAGTCTTCAAAACCATTATGACATCATGAGAACAAAAATTATATTCACATCTCATGGGTATCTTTTCATGAATGGGGTATCTACAATTGGATGTCAAGACCCTTCATGTGGATTTCAACAGTCTCCAAAATGATTTCTAGACCCTTGAAATCCATATCAAGGGTCTTGGAATGACTTTTGGGTCTTGAAATCGATTTCAAGAGTCTTGAAATTGGTTTCAAGAGTCTTGAAATCGGTTTCAAGACTCTTGAAAACGAGTTCCAAGACTTTTGAAATCGTTTTCAAGACTCTTGAAAACGATTTCAAGGGTCTTGAAATCACTCTTGGGTCTTGAAATCGTATTCAACACTCCAGAAATGTACTCTAGACCCTCCATGTCACCGCTCTGCATACTTCAACAACCTTCCTACAATTCACCCAGCCCCTTCCCCCCCTAGACATTATTGTACATAAATATTAGTCGCCTAAGTTGTGTGACAGGTATATCCTCCCAATTAGGCAACCCTCCGGAGGGTATCCAGTCAATTGTCGCCTCTTTAACCCGCTCAAACAACACCCACCCCCGGTGTCTCACGGTGTGTGGCTAAGATCCGAATCTAGAAAATTGCCTCCTTGATTGGAAAACCCATGGCCCGCCACAAGGAAAGATCCACACAATTTCAGGCTGCCAACCTGATGGCATGTGTAGTCGGGGACTAGCCCACACAATCTGTGCCACGGTCACACTTAGTAATGTCAATCAAACTCATCAATTTCTCCACACTCTTCTACCCCCAATACATGCATCATTACTCTATAATATGTTGCCCTACCAATGTCTGCCTTAGGTGTTATAATTCAGTTTCTGGCGCAATTTATCCGCTATCCGCCACCGCTTCTCTTGCACGATATCTTCGGAAATCGTATCGATAGGCAAGCTATTTGCGACAGCAACCCAATTTGTGAGTGTATATACGCCGCAGTCTACGCCGTTGCCTTGCTCTTCACTTTTCATATCTCGGCTGCCAACGTTCGCTATTGTGATGCTTGTGTGATTTGATGTACTAAGCTCCCCCTGCTTGTTCCACAACCAACAAAATATTTCCTTCAAAATGTTGACCATCAAGTTTGACACCTCCATCCTTGGCGCCGAATCCAAAAACTCCACCCTTTGCTCCTTCGGGTATAGCAACCCCAACGTCCAATGCTTGTGCAAGTTGATGGGTAGCGCAATTACATCGTGACTCCTAAAGTCTATTCGCATCAAAGGCCCCCAACTACCGTTACTCCATCGCCGTCCGCAGCTGGTCCGACATGGCGGTGACACCTGCAAAATGATGACTCTCCTCGTCAATATACGACACATTTTCATGATAACTTTTGTTAAAATATGGACTATCTACACATTCATATTATATTCCTTTAGATCTAGGGCTAATAGAGCAAGAAATAAGGCTAGGGGATTACCACTCTTTCATGCGAAATATAACTGTTGTTCATCACCCGTCCATTCTCGTCCACCGCCGGCACGCGTGCCACTTTTGACACCCAATCTACGTTCGCCCTTTCCGCATACGGCACGATGCCCGTAAACACTGCCGCCGCCTCCACTACTTGCGTCTTCCACGAGGAGACCGCATGTCGCATGTTTGCATTCGCTCGCTGTTCGACTTCTTTCGCGTACCAATCGATCAAAGTGTCTCCCAAATAGGCATGAGGTGTGTTGCCACCACTTGTCAGAGAGTATACTTCGTGCCTCTTGATACTTTGGTTACCAACCTTACCCCCCACCTCGTTCCCTCGGTGGCACCGTGCGCAACTATTGTTGCAACGCAAATGGCCTTCGCATCGTCGTGCCCCGTGCATCCTTACAAATTCGGTGGCCTCATGATAGGTGACATCCCTGCATCCTCATCACAACCCCCTTTCACCTTGTTGTCATAATCTTGACTTGCTTCCTACATGGGTCTTACCATGTAGGTACCCTACCGTTTTAGCAAATGATATAGCGTGTTATATCTATGCTATACCAGTCGATAAACATGCCGTATATGTGCTATATCGGTATTACGCAGATATAGTATGCTATATCTGTGATATATGGTGCTATATCGTCGCGAATGGCTCTTAAGTATGTGTTTGCGGCAACTCCTGGGGTGGTGCGTAAAGGGGCACGGGTGAGTACCAAATCCCATAGGGCGATGATATAAGGTCATAGAATGGGGAATGGCGCGGTATGCGACGGTGTGGGGTGGGATGGGGGGCACATGGGGTTGGGGCGGAGAGCATCGAGATATTGTGAGGATATGGTGCCGTTATGACATAGATATAGTATGCAGATAGGATGCAGATATGGTGATATCTGCGCCTTAACGGAAATGGCTCTTAAGTATGTGTTTGCGGCAACTCCTGGGGTGGTGCGTAAAGGGGCACGGGTGAGTACCAAATCCCGTGGGGTGATGATATAAGGTCATAGGATGGGGAATGTCACGGTATGC